>VYXB01008772.1:0-51355 GCA_013397135.1 Pachyramphus minor
TGGCATTTGTCCTCCCAAGTCAGTGTTACGGGTGATGCTTTCCCTGAGATGGTAGAACATCCACCTGCCCCTGGGGAATTAAGCCCTTGTTTTGCTTTGTTCACATGTGCAGCTTTTGCTTTACCTATTAACCTTCCATTATCTCAAACCCATGAGTTTTCACACTATTACCCTTCCAATTCTCTCCCCCATCCTGCTGGGGAAGTGCAGGTGAGTGGCTGTGCAGTGCTTAAAAGCCAGCTGGGCTTAAATCACAACTGTGCAGAGAAGTATCCTGTTAGGAAACATTTACTCACCCTTAAGTATTACACAGTAGTTCAATCACTTCAGAGATATTGCAGAAAGTCTCCCTGAACTTGCAAATCTGAAGGTGAATCATATGCTAATGCTTTTGTTATCTTCACCAGAGCAAATAATCCCAGAAATTTAAACATTAGAATGTCTTTTTTTTTTTAAAAGTAGTTATCACGGAAGTACAATCACAGTTTTCTCTGTAACCTAATGATTAACTGATTCCATTTGAAGAACCCTGAAGAGAACCCAATCCACATCTATAATTTACCAAATGAAAATAACTCAGCAAATTAAGGAATAGGTTTGCAAGAAATGGACGACCGCAGTTTGGAACATCCAGAAGATCTTGAGGACATAATCTCAAAGTCGTTAAAATGCAGACACAATCAGTTTAAAGTCTTCTGAGACACACTCACCCATCTCCCCACCAGAACCTTTAATTGCCACCTCCCCACATAAAATGCTATTAGTTTTCAACTTCTGCTTTAATTATCCCATCTTGCTCTTTTCTTCCCTTTACTTCCATTTTCACATCCTTCCTACCATATCCATTTCTGAAAAGCTCTTTTATCACCACTTAGTCTTCAGTTTTTTCTAAGCACTCCTTACTGGTATTAATCTTCAAATAAAGTTGGTGAAGCTGAAATTTATCTCAAAATGCAGGAGATGCAAACGACCAAGCTTCTGAACAAACAATAAAGATGTTTTGTGCAGGAGAGATTGATAATGAGCAGTGGGGAAAAAGCTCAGCTAATGAAGATGTGTAATAATAATATTTTCTATTTTTGACAACTGTCCTCCAAGGAAGACTGGATCATGAAGTGAGATAAAACTAACAGAAAGGATACCAACAATTTTCAGTAATGTTGGATAAAGCACTTGGTTTTGGAAAAGCGGTGCAAAGATGTGTCAGTTCGAGGTGAACTCTGGATTTGCAGATGGGAAAGAATGGTTATCTTTTCCCATATTCAGAAAGTCAAAAGGACTTTGAATACTCATGTAGACATTTCTCTGCAACTTCTATAAAGAATCCATAATGCCATCTCACCTGGGATTTACTTTCACACTCCTTAGTGTGAATTTAATACTCATTCTATAAAACCAGATGGTCTACATATAATTGTACCTGGAAAGTCTTCATAATTGTGAGACGAGTCAAGGTGCCCCTTGTAAAAAGCTCTCAACTAGTTTTCACAACAATCTGGTGCTGAGTACTTTCATGACTGATTTGCAGACACAAATGAGTGGTGATGTTTTAAAATCTAATCTCTAAAGCCTTCTTCAGTTGTAAATGTTTTCCAAAACTAGAAAGTACACTCTATTAGTTTTCTATTAAAAATCAAGGCTAAAAAAGTGTTACGAAAAGAATTCAATCCTGTAGTTTCATATCACTTGTACAATTATAAATACGCTCCCCTTAGTACAAGTACTGGGCCACATCCAAGATCTTAGTGCCAGTCTTCCCCTAAATACATTGGAAGTGATGGTGCAGCCCATTAGCACTCAGCCTTGAGCCCTATGTGTGACATGAAGGCAGGCAGCCAAAGCTGTGCATGTGCTGAAGACCACCCTACGTTTTAAAGCAACAGTAGGCAGTGACTCCTCATTTCCCCCTCAGTTCCCCCTCATTTTCATAAGGCCAAGTGCCTCTTCCTCCTTGAACTTGCTCAACACAAATGATTGACCAAAGACAGAAGAACCAACAAAGAGAAGTGAATGACCAGGAACCCAGGAGAAGAGCATCTAAGGAACCCTAATATTGTGTTCTTTGCTCTTTTCATTAATCCTTGGCTCAATAAGAGTCTAACAAAATGTCCACTTTCTAAATATCTGTGAGGCAGTTCAACTCAGGCATTTAAGTTGTAAGTCTCAGGATGTTCTGTGAGAAAAAAAAAAGACTCATCATATCTGTCAGTTACTTACTGGTGGACTATATTAAAGAAAGAGATCATAGGTGGGATTTTTCTAACTCCAGGAAACATAACCACAAAACCAGAAATCAGCTATGTTTGGAAACAGAACTATAACTGCTGGCCAACACACTAGGTAAGAGAAAGCAAAACCAAACATCTCTGTTCCTTGCCATTACCACTGCAGAAATAAGATTTATGACAGTCCTCACTATTCTGTATATTGCTCCAGACTGGTTTTCCTCTGGTGCATCAGAACCACTTCCTCCAACTGTGGCTGTCAAAGGTGGTTGTTAACTAACCACAAGAAAGACGAGAAGTTTTGATAAAAATAAATTGTACCAACTGTTTTTCCTCAATTTCATATGCCTGGAGAAGTTGCTAAAATTATTTCTTCATTTCTGTTGGTATACCTCTAGATGCACAACTATTTGGTTGCAAAGGTATGAATAGAATTCTACTAAACCATGACTCAACAATGCTTAGACAAAAATCTGAGATTTCTGCTCTGAATTCAGACACCTGCCTGTAGTAGGTAATATCTACAATGTATGGTTATTTCAGGAGTCATTTCCTTATTCCTTAAAACAATTTTATTCTTTGTCCTTTACATTTTGCATAAGAAATTATTATTATTTGTTAGAAAGTGCACAGTGTATCAGAACTCCTTTCTTTCTCTTATACATTCCTGATTTCGCATGTCCTTAATTTTTGGGATGGTGTCCTACAATTGCTTACCTAAAAAAAAAGCAAAATAATCCTTTGTGCAATCCTTTGTAACAGATTATAATTATATGCCTTTAGGGTTTCTAGTCCATTTCATTACAACCCTTTCAGAAAAATTCAAAACCCAGTGAGACTCATCTTTTCATCTTGGTTTGTTTTACCTGTTGTGTTCCATCCCTTCCTTTCCTGCACAAGCAGCACACAAGGTAACTGTAATCCAAAAAAAAAAAAAAATCTTTCAAATTGAATGCAAGTATTTCAGATTGTATCTTTTCATTTGTTCTTTGACAGTATGATGCCACTTGGTGACAAGGAGGAATTAATGCTGAAAGCTAAACTCTTCTGCTAGATTTCTGTGTGTGTGTATGCAAATACCACAAACACTAATTTGTGCCTCGATATTCACAAAGATTAGCTAAATTTTGTTAATGTCAAATACCTTTTCACAGAGCATGACTAGGAATCAGTACCAAGGCTGCTTATAGAGTGACATCTGCCATTTACTCATTACTGATGTGGGAAGTCTTGTCGTTCTGAATTCTCAGAGGATACCTCAGTTTAGTGAATACTACATTCTCTTCCCTCAAGTTACTATTCACCAGATAGACTATAGTGAGGTACTGCATGTGAACGGACACCTCAACCAGACATAAATGTTCTGCTGTAAAACTTCTCTATTTCAAGTCCATTAATTACAGACTAATTTACTTTGATGAGGGAAAGCTAACTACAGTAGTGAAATCCCAATGGAGGATAGAAGGGAAAGAGTTGTAACCATCTTGCTTACCTCTCCATGCTTTTGGTGAGTTGGCAAAGGGACAACACAGACTTGTCCTTTGTCCTTTCAGAACATAACCCATTTTGGGAAACTGAGTTGGAGCTGATGTCCTGGAGGAGTTCAGTTACCAACTGCTTATTTTCAGAAACCCACAAGGGAAGAAGCAAAGAGATGCAGTCAAAAAACCACAACAAACCAACAGAAGACACTCCACAAACAGGTTCATCTCAATTACAGGAAGACTAAAACTGTTGACTTAAGATTCATGGGAAACGTGCAGCACTTCCTTGCAGTCAAACAGCTGCAGGACAATGAAACATGCACTTTTCAGAAAGAAGCAAAAACTCATCCCAAAAGTAAAAGTCATGATTCGATTGGCTGCGAGTCTTTAATATAAAGACTCAGTGACAAAGTATTTGTGTCCTAACTTGAACTGTGACTTTCCCAGACTGAATCCAAGCTTTGACACAAGTTCTTGCTTTAGCATTTGGATGGGAAGTGGAACACATGTAACCAATTCCATCATCCTCTCCAGGCACCTCTTTTGAAAGAAGTTATCAGCAATACTTGCTGAACTTGTACTGAAAATGGACTTTACTTTGGAAACAAAGCAAACCCTCGGAAGCTCAGCCCTAAATGTTTCATTTCAAATCAAATGACAAAAAAAGTGTGATATGTGAAAAGAAACAATGACAAACCCTTTCCACGCTTAAAATGCTTTACATGAGGAGAAAATTTGCTTCACAATAACCTACAGTCGTCAAAGCTTTCAGATGAAAGTGATTTATTACAAAAAACAAGGTAATTCCACAGTAAATAGTTCTGACTTTTGTTCAAAATGCTCTAGCATTGTAGCACAGATAAATCAAGAATCAATTAAACAAAACACTAATTCAAGCTCTCCAGAATGAAAAGAAATGGGGTAATAATGACCTATCAAAAGCCTTCATAAAAGCAAACTAAACAAATACAGCCCCAACTACTAATACATTACTCAAAGGAAAAAATGATCACTCCTTTTAATATCACTAAGAAAAAAACCACTGCAACAAATTTGCCTCATACAAATATGAATTTTATTTACAATTTTCCAAATTCTCAATCAAATCCAACTTCTCAGTTAAACATGTAGCATTTCTCCTTTAAAACAAATTAAACATTGTGTTCTTTTTACATCTGCAATATGGAGTCCATAGGTACATGCTATTTGGGGCATCTAATGGAATAAATTTAGATCACTATGTGTGTTTAACACCAAAGGTATCCTGTGAAGACTTTCTTCAAAATTTATCTGCCTCAGGGACAAGCATTTCTGTAACCAGTTTCTAATGACAACTAGTTAGGAAGGTTTAAAAACCCAGTATTTCATACCAGGACATACCGTTCACATATATTTCAGAGTGCGTTACCATGTTCCTATTGCAAAGTTGCCTGCTCTAAAAGCAATGCTACTGAAATCAGACTAAAGATTGCCCACAGATTTAGATATTATTCAATGTGAATAAAAATGGCCATTGATGACTTTTACTCGAGTATGTGTAATTATGGGCCAACCTGTACCTGATCTGGTACCAGTGTGATGTGATCTGTTCTGAAACTTGAAACCACACGGGTCATTATAATAAAATTTTTTTACAACTGTATTGCACATAAGATTCCTCAAAAGCACAAATCTACATAATTGTGTCCTGAACTCAGAATTTACCTGCTAACTGTCAAGAAAAAAAATCAACCAGATGTTAAAATCGGTTATTTTTCTCATCCCAGTGTCTGTGAATGAAGAGAAGAGGGAGAAGATATGTACACTTTGGAATCCGTTCAATTGTTTGTTTCTTCTGCATGTGATTTGTACTTCAGAGATGAGGATTTAAAAAAAATAAAAAGCCAGACAGACCTTGGATTTATCTTTAAAAGTACCTCAAAAACATAACAAAAATTCAATTTAATTTTGATACATATTAAAATTTTAGTCAGTTCTGCCCGACAGCATAACACGACAGAAATGCACAAGACTTTAAACATGCTTTAAAATGACATTCAACAAAGTATTTAAAATTTAATAAATAGTATACAATCACACACAAATACATTTCATACTGGATCTTTAAGCCTACTGAAAACAGACTGGCAAAGAATAAATAAAACAGTAGTTGACATTTTTGTTTTTAAAAGGTGTAGTTTCTTGTTGTCACACTAGTAGCCACATATTAATCTGCTTATCACAAAATTGGAAGTTATGAGCTTTTTTTTCTCACTGATCTGTTTTGCTCCAACATGTAACATCATAAAAAAATACACTAAAAGGGACTTTTATTTTTTTTAAACAACCAGTCTGCAACCAAGTAAACCAGTTTTTAAATACAACGAATAAATAGGGAATTAGTAAAGCAAATTCAATTGCAACAAAAATGCAACACCCCAAGAAAAGAGCCATGGAAATATATAGCCATTGCAATATTAGACAATAATAGTACTTAAAGTGATAGTGCTTGTGCACTAAGCTCATTAGAGACCTTAATATGATTTTAGTGCAAATCCCTTGAGTCCAAACAAGCTTTATACCCTACAGTATTAGGGAAAGATCTATTACCAGTTGGAACTTATTCTGTAGTGTATTTGTACATATCAGATACTTAAAGAACTAACACATATTGTAATATCTTCGGCCCTTTTTTACTTCAAATCAAAAAGACTAATGACTGGGGATTTTACATACAATTTGGCTGTACCATATTAGACTGCAGTTTAGGAAAGTCAGTGCTATAAAAGCTTTTGCCATCAGTTTATCTATTATGTCTAAATGTCATATATCATTGCATTTTGTACTTCTAAAAGAAAAAGGATGCTCCTGGAGAAAGTTCCTCCTCCATTTAAATAAGTTCACATTATGATGAAATTTAAGAATATTTAGACAAAGTGTTGTATAAACTCAAAGAAAAGTACATATTTTACATTAACAATCCTTACCAGCACTTAGTATATTAAGTTACAAGTATGTTGGCAATAATACAACAGAGTCAATTCCTAAATGAAAAGAGTTCTGTACAAATTCACCTGTTAATATGGGGTTAAACAGGCAGCCAAATGAGTCTTGAGCAGCCATGTTTCTGGTTTGAACTACAGTACCAGGATAAACTAAATTTGAAACTAACTGGGAAAACTTCAGTTTAAGGAGTAATCTGATTATACTGGATACACACCGTGTATTCAGAGCCATTAAAATGTTCACTCTAATAGTTTCATAATGTCATCCAGTATAAGAAAAGTTTAATCAACCACACAGGCTAAAATAGTTTTAACATACTGTTGTCCTGGATTTTTTAAAACTAAAAACTAGTTTTAACTGTGAAGTACAAAACAATGACAGATATTGCTCCAACTTGTACACAATCTTTCCTAAACAATCCGTACCTAGCAGAGTAATAATGCCTCATCGTCACTAGTTTCATTTTTCACTGTTGCCTCTAAGCAAGTGTCGGGTATCTGGGCAGTGTGTACGATGCCACAGCTCTCACAGGGGCCATCTCGACTGCATGACCTTACACCGTGATGTGTTGCACTGTAAGGCTGTCTAAGCCCTGGTCCTTGATCTGAGCTGAGATCAAGTAGAGGTCTTGAACAGTCATTCATGTCAAAGTCTGATGCTACATCAGAGACTGGAATTAACATTTCAACATCATCATCCTCTTCTCTTCCACTTACCCCATTATCAAGCTGTCTCAAAGGACTTTGGTTCTGATTCACTGAGCTTGATCTCCCTAAAGTGAAGCGCACCCAGCGCAAGCCTTGAGTCATACGACTGAGCGCGCTTGTGAGCTGGTGACGGGCGGGACTTGTGCTCGGGGGCTCGACACTCGTCACTTCTCTTCCACCATCCGTGTTACTGCCATTGCCACTCTGAGCAGAGGAACTCCCACACGCTCCCACTGTTGCTTCTATTGCTGTTGCAGGAGGGACTTTTTGAGGCAAGGTGGCAGCAACACCACCAACTGCTCCTGCTGTGTCTCTTCTTTCATTTTCTGTGTCTGTATCATCAGATTCAACTGAAAATAAACTTCTGTGAGTATTATTTCTTTCAGTTTCTCTACTAGTACTTTGGTTGGCAACATCATCTCCATCTGCTGAGACCAATGCCAACGATCCAGAATGGCGTGACCTTGCAAAATTAAAAATTCGATTCCAAATGTTACTTGATCTGCCAGCAATAGGAAGTCTGATTGAGGTAAATCCAAGCTGTGATCGTACTGCCAACCTCAGGTTTTCCAGAACTGAAGCCTAAATGGGAAGATAAGCAACAATCAAGTGTTAATAGCATGTTGGTACTGTTCTAACAAAGAAGGAACGATAACGATTGTGCAAAACAGCCTATACCACAAAGTAAAATGTAGAACCTTAAATATTAAAAACATGTTCATCTTTAATAATAAGGATCCGGTATATGTAGCAATATGTTATTTTTAAAACAAAGTGGGCATGACAGAAGTCTAGATTTTCTAGAGGAAAAAAATATGAACAGGCAAATTAAGTGGAAATACATATGGAAGAGGAATAAAAGAGCAATGAGGTGTATATATAAGGTACATTTCTGCCCCAAACAAGGATCTTTAATAAAGGCAAAGTGAAAAGCAAGGCACTATAATCAGGATATGCTAGAACAACAGGCCCAGTACAGCAGGCATACAAGATCTGTTATGAATACAAGGAAGGTAAAGTAGTCACTGTGAATTTTAAAGAAAAGCACATAAAAACATGCATCAAAGAGTTCAGGATTTGAAACCGAAATCTTTCAGAAGGATTTAACAGAGGTGACCACCTTTCCTTAGCCACTACCACAGGGCTGCCTCAAAGGGACTAAATTAAATATCTTCTCCAGCAGAGGTTTGTAGTTTGATTTTTTTCCCATTTTGGCATAATCAGTTAATTCCAGTTTCAAAATGTTTTAAGGCCTCCGTTTAAATAAAATTATCTTATGTGTTCTAAACCATACGGTTTCCAAATTCAGTATTTTCCAGCCATTCAGTTATAGAGGAATGCACACCTGAATTTTCCTCTTTAAAACTTTGTATAACTTTTCAACTGTAAAGTAACACAAACATATTAACACCTCCGACTTGCAGACTCCTTTTCTCAAACTTACACAGAAAACATTGCCTCAGCTAAGTAGCTCAGTTCTCAAATAGGGTAGAAGATCTGCCAGATGCCTGTGATTCTAAAGATACTCATAATGTGTTTAATTACAGGACAAAGTTCATATTCACAACTTTTAATGAAGATTATGGCAAAAATAAAGAATATTCTTCAGAATAGCCATTTTTCCCAATTAAACCCTTGACATCCATGCATATATTTCCCTTTGTAAACAAACCCTGCAGTGTTCTCACACTGTCACCTTCTACTCCCTTCCACCATCCTTCAGACATTACAAACACAGTATCCAAACAACACCTCATGCACAACCTACCTCCTCCCTTCCAATAGTTCACAGGATGGCATTTGAATTCAAGTATATAAATACGTATGTTCAAGCAGCCTTGCTTTCAAGAGCTATTGAAGAGACTGCTACTCATCCTCAAAAATCCAGCTCTGAAGACATGTATCAGTTTTAGAGGGGAAGCATCACATACAGTTTAGAGCACCCAAGATTCCTCTAGCTTGAGACTTCTACAAAATTTGAACTATCTTCAGTCCTACTGAGATTTGCAACCTTAGAATGTATATATTGCCCAAAACAAAGTTGAACACAACTTGACTTAACATTGATTCTCCCAAAACTTAACTGTATTAAAAAGTGGAGTTTTATAATTTATATAATTTGTTTTATATTGCCTCAAGCTTTTACCTTTACTGATGTTTTCTGCTCTGAAAAACAAAGTTTTTAAATTGTGCAATTTCACTGGTTAAACAGAAGTTTTTATCATGGAAGCATCAATGACTCTGAAATGACTTTATCACTTTTGAAGATGATGGCATGCTCACTACTATTCCTTATTTTTATGCTAGTTAATTGTCCAGAATAGCTACTTCAGTTTTCAAGGCCACAAGTCTTATCTGAAATACTGGTCTTCATAGTGGGAGTTCAGTAACACTCTTTCATTGTTCAAAACTATTATATGTGCATCAATATTTTTATGTAGTGTTATATCATAGTTACAGAGAAAGACAATGAATCTTTTGTTGTGTTTAATTACAAAAGATTGCCATATAATTCCATTATACTGGAATTCTGAAAAATAATTCAAAATATAATTAAAGCAACAGTGGTTAATTCAATTAAAGTCAAACTAAAGAAAAAAGATCATTTCAGCAATTGCACAGCTTTTTAACAAATCCAGTACCAAACTCTGGCTGCCGCTACATGTCTGGATTTTCCAAATTATTCTATGAGAAGATTTCACTTTAGTAAAAAAATAAGATCTTTAGGTCACCTTTGTGAGGTTTCATGATGAAAAATGGATTCGAGCTACCCAGGTTTTTCTGAAAATCTTAATTACTACACATGTTCACGTACACCAAACCTCAAGTGCCCCACACAGGGTAGGGATCTGCAGGAGTTTGTTCCAAGTTACCTGTACTAGAGGACGTGCACATCTGGGCATGACAACTGCACTGTCTTAATAGACTTCCTTGAGCTAACCCTTCCTAAAGAAACTTGTGAGATACATCACAAACTGATGAAGCTTAATTTTGGAAAAGAGGACAGCAAGCCAAATTTGCAAAAGTACAGAATTGTTTTGAAACAGAAATTCTTTATTATAACCACAACTACCCACCCAACAAGAATGAGGGATTCTACAGTGTTCACTATAGGCATTTATTAACAAGTTCATAAATGAAGTTTAGTGCTAATTTAGCTACTGAAAAATCTTTACAATATCTTCTTTCTGACACATTTTCAAAGCCTCTCATGCAAACCTTTCCTCTTTTCCTCTGCAAAACCCTTTGTGGCAGATCACAGCTGCTTGTGAACATGTATGCATGAAAGAACATGTAATGGTCTTGTAACTATTTGTCTTACATGTTCAGCAATATTTGCTAACAGTAAACTTTGCTGTATTAATGCAACAGATGATACGAGTTAATCCCAACTGCACAGCAGGATTCTTAGACTAGGACTTTTCTTCTATTTCTCAGAGGAGCTTTGTAACTTTGAAAGACATTTTCAATTAATTAAAGTTGTTTGGATAGAAACCTCATTCATTAACCAAGTTAAGAATTGTACTAATCATCTATCTGAGAGTCTGGATTACTAGACACTATTAACTACTGGCTTTTACTTTGTTAATCATTCATGTTAATTTTATATGGTATTACAGCCTTGCCTTTTCCATCATCTTTTCTACGCACAGTGGGCACAATTGTACCCAAGCACATATGCACTGTGGATATCAACTAGCATTCTGCATTATAAGTTTTAATTCTTCTTTCACAACTTTCCAAGTGCTATCTTGCACTCTTAACTTACACAACATTATTAGAGAACATACAGTTAGATCTACCAATCTACTACTTTTCATGCAAGAGAGGTTCTATAGTGTGCATTACTGGCATTCATTATCAACAGAAAAGGCCTGCAAGAAAAATTGTGTCGTGTTACTGTACAAAAAAACAGCCCAATGGTTAATCATTAGTATAATGGCATTGACTTGAAAGGAAGAAATGGAAATGCTGTAGAACAAAAGAACACAAATGAAAGCTAAAATATCTTTATTTCAGTCTCCTTAAAATTTAAGTCATCTGCCTGCTATTTTGAAAGCTTACCTGATTTGGTGAACAAACAGGAAAATCTTCAACTGGTGGAATTAAACCCTGGGCAATTAATTGTCCATAGGATGGAGGAGCTTCTCTTCTTAACAGTTCAGCCTCAACCCTTGACAAATGAGTTTCAAACGATCTTTCAAATAGAAAAGAAATTTCAAAATATATAAGACACTGATTTATATATATTTTAAAGACTAAAAAGTACATCAGGTTATTATAATCTGAAATTATAAATTTCAGTAAGAGAAGTTTTGCTAATTTAATTGACATAGAATATCCAATATGTCCTTTCAGTCATTCCTATGGGTCTGTCCAGCTAAAATGAGAACAAAAAAACCAACCCAGAAATAAATTCCTTAAAAAACAAACAAACAAACAAAAAAACAGCCCAAAAATATGGGCTAAATATAAAAAGCACCATGAGAGATGCTCATATTATCTGATAAAAACTGAAGAATACATATTCCTTGTATGAGCTAGTCTACAATAGAAGAAAAGAAACATGCTGTCAAATACAGAACTGAAATATTAATTGCAATTTAATTAATTGAAGTTTTTCCCACACTTTGTTTTTGGTAACAACATCTGAAAGCTTAACCCTCAATAGTTAAGAGACCAGAATATATCCTCTTTTCTTCACTGAGAGAGTGGTCAATCACTGGAACAAGCTCTCCAGGGAACTGGGTCATGGCACCAAGCCTGTCAGAGTTCAACAAGCATCTGGATGATGCTCAGCCATAGGTCTCAGCAAGGTTTAGTTTCAGATGTCCTGCGAGGAGCAGGGAGTCAGTCTCTAGGTTCCTACTTGAGATACTCTATGATTAACTAACCTCTTTTTACTATCAAAGAAAAAGGAACAATACCTTTAGAAATCATGCATAGCAATGTCTGTATGGTAATAAAGCTGCTTCAAGTACAAACAAGAAAGATACAAACAAGAAAGATAAAAAATACATTTGAACTCCTAAGACCATCTCTTCTACTTACCTGCGCTCAAACATCCTGAGTGAGTACAATTTACAAGTACATCCCAGTGCAATGACAAGCAGCAATCCACAAATAAGACTCCCAATGACAGCTGCAGTTATCACTCTAGTGGGCACAATGACTGGGCAATTCTCTTCATCGCTGCCATCACCACAGTCATCTTGAGAGTCACAAACCCAGCTCTCAAACACACAGCGGTTATTTTTACAGTGAAAATTTCCTGGCTGACAGAAGAAACAATTCTTTTCATCTGAACCATTAGGGCAATGATTCTGGTAGTTGCAGCGATCTGAACGAGGGTAGCAAACACCATTTCGAGAGCAGGGAAACTCATCTCTTTGGCACATGGTGCAGTTGGTTTCATCTCTTCCATTTGGACAGTGCCAGTAGCCGTCACAGCGTTGCTGCTCTGTGTAGCAACCCCAATTTCCACCGCATGGGATTTCCCAGGGCAAACAGAAGCCATCTACTTGATATGTTGCATTGAATCCTCTTGCAGCATTCACTTTGTCAGCACAAAAATGCACTCTTATCTGCCCTGAGGATGAAACAACTGTGAGGGGAGCATGAGAGTCAAACGCTGTTAGCACACGCAACAGCCTCCGTGGATTCTCCTCTAATCCATCATATATTTTGACATAGTCTCCATAACCTGTACCATCAAGTTTAAAATCAGTGAATCGCAAGATTACTTTGCGATGATCACCAGTATCTATCAGCCAGGTGCAGTTGCTGCCAGGTGGATAGAAGTCAGGATAGTTGGGAGAACTGAAAGTACCATAAAAGTATTTTAACCACTGCCCACATGTTGGCACAGCACAGTCTATTTCATCTCCTAGGTCAAGACAATCAATGTTGCCATCACATTTTAAAGACTCTGGAAGGCAAGTGTAAAGCTTGGTGAAGCGGGAAAGACACTGGAACTGATTGGAAGCACAAGGCTGAAAGGAAGTAGCTGTCGGAGGATTAGCTTTGGCACAGATTTCTTCATCCGAGTTGTCTCCACATTCATCCATATTATTACACTTCCAACTTTCTGGAATACACTTCCCATTAGCACAATGAAACTGGTCACAATCACAACTTGGTTCATCAGATTTACCTGAAAGAAAAATAAAAAGTATTAAGAGTTCAGCACTTCATGGGTTGCGTTGCATATTCATTTGTTGCACCAGGTACATCAGAATGGCAAACCAACTACTAGAAGTCTCTGTAAAAAATGGCAACTTTCAGTAAATTTCATGATAGAACAGTTTTTTTGAGTCAAAATTCCATCAGCACATCTGCATGAACCTCACCCTTACCTGCTTCCAGTCAATTAACTTTAACCCAATCAAGAAACAATGCTCATTGATAGCTATTGAGAAATCTGACTTCTGAAGTGCTAAAAATAAGTTAGATAAATACTTTTTCTTCTCTTCTCTATTACCCAAAATACCAAAACATTTTGTGCTGCAGTACTGGTTACCTCCTCAAGTTCTTTTCCATAAAAGTAGTCAGACTTTCTTCTGCTTTCATAGGTTCCTATTTGGTACAAAAGAATCTATGGCAAGAGAAAAGCTGACAGCTGAAGATTACATATTACTGCAACCAAAGAGGAACCTCTGTCCTTAACTCTTCCCACTGTTTGCTCCTGCCTTTCCTCCAGTAACTGAGAGTGCAGCAAAGGCAGACATGCATGCTTGCCTAAACAAAAACCAGTACTTTAAAAGTTAAGGATCCAGGTAGTGGTCCAGAAAATGTGGAGGTGGGGGTTTTGTGGCATTTTCTGGTCTGGTCTCTGTTTTTAATTATTATTATGGGAGAAAAAAAAATGTCAAGAGACACCTTTATTGAAGAAAATGTGGTCTACTGGCTACTACTTACAATATCAAGGATATTTTTCAGACCTTCACTTATTAAAGTTCCAACCATGTTAAACACAGAAGCATACCTGAGAACCAAGGTTATCCAACAAGGTAATCCAAGCTCTCCAACAGTTTAGCTGAGTCATATACAACAATACCATTTTAAATCACATATTTCTGCACAGACTATAACATTGGCTATAAAACAAACTGTCATGGTCAATCCCTCAAACAATTTAAAAAACCATCTGCAATGCACATGGTCCTACACAGCAGTTATTCAGAAAATAAATTAGACAAATATATACTCATTCTAATTAACATTATACTTAAGGCTTTAAAGCGGAAACAGGAAAGACAGCATGATGAACTCACTAAAATCCAGATGTTCCCAGGAGAAGGATGTTATCTCTTATTTTACAAGAGAACAATTCAGATTTGAATAAAGGTCATCTAATCAAATCAAATCAACTGCTCAAAGCAAGGCTAACTGAAGTTATTAGGCTCTTAAGGGCCTTCTTCAATCAAGTATTTTTAAAGTTCCAGTGCTTAAATATACAACATGATAAAAGTCTTCATAGTGTGCCTGAATTTTCCTTGCTGCAACTAATCTGCTGTGATAGGTCAAATCATATCATATCTCTGCTTCCCTTTTTTCTATGTTAGTGTATATTAGAAGGCATTAAGAATAAATACTGTTTCTTAAACTATTTTTTTTTTAATAATGTGCAACACATCTTTAAAATTTCACAAATGCTAAGGTTTTTAAAAAGTGAATACAGGAAAAAAATGGAATCAATAGGAGTGATAAACATTAAAAGCACTGCCAAAGAGTGTTTAAGTCAACAAATTTGGTGACAGAGTGAAAGGAGAGCAAACTGTATGTACTGGCAGTGATTAATTTACAGAAAATGTTCATTTCACTAAAAAAAGCGAAGAACAGATGTAGTATAAATGATACCATCTTCTTGTTCTGTTACGCATATATACATATTTTGATATATATAGTACACTCTCACATGGTTCATAAAATTAGGATGTCATATAGAATCTTGGTCTTGAATTCAGAACTTGTAAAACTGAACTTCCAGACTTGTCCTACCTAAATTGAACGACTATGCTCCATAGGTGGAGGTAATATAGTAGAATATGCGTCATTAGACCTGTTCAAGTACTGATTACACTCTAACTCAATACTTCTGCACTGCAAAAAAGAGGTTGAGAAGAAAGTTATAACATGGAGTTATAAATATTGATAGGAATATTGCAGGATACAATTTTTTCCCTCTCTTGCCATCTTTATGATACTCAGAAGTCCACCTAACTAATTTAACAAACTAATTTTATTCTGATGAAAACATTTCAGATCTCAAACTATGTTAAAAAAAACTTCCAGGTGCCTGATATTAACAGCTTTTTTCTTCCCCAGATCATTCACTCTCCTTATTGCTATTCTCATTGGTTCCCACTTTGAATATTCAAGTTGTGCATGGCATCAAAATACCTTAACTAACGTATATTTTCCCTAATTTCAATTACCCTTGAAGTGACTACAGGTATTTCCTGGGCAGGGAATTATCCTGCTACAAGGAAATACTTCTTGAAAGATGAAACAAAAAGTGAAACCATAAAATGATACTAGGTATCATTTGAAACATACCAGCAAAGTAGGCTAATCTGAAGCCTTTTCTGGAGATGCTATCATCAGAATGAAACCTGATCCAAACATGATCCTGTGAGGAGATGTACGGTGAGGGAATGGAAGAGCCGCATGCTCTGTAGCCTTCAACATTCTTGTAGCTTCCAATTGTTAACCAATCTGAGCTGCAGCGCCGAGATCCCTGAACATCAAAATCTTGAAAGCTGAAAAAGAGAAAAGGTCAAAATTGTTACTGAACTGGATGTTACACAACCAAGCTGATGAATTACTACACATAAAAATGGAAACTAGCTGTAAGTTTTTTTAGTATGAAACAAAAGAGAAGCATCTCTATCTCTGTAAGAATAGGACTTAACCTTGTGATGATACTTATTATGAGGACAACAAGAACCGATTCAGTCAAACAAAATATTTCATCCACTACTTAAAGCAGCACAGTTTTTCTACAAAAAACAAACATTAGGTCTTCATTTAAAAATAAATTGTTATTGAAATTGCTCTTCTGTATCTCATTTAATGATTTTATATATTAGTAAGTGGTTCTGTTTAACCCAAATTCCATCAGAATTGTAGCTAATTTTACATTTATGACAATGATATGATTTGATATTATAAATACAGCTAAATTGGTCAAAATTATGTTTCCAGGTTACACTTTGATGATCCATCCAATATATGCTACCCAAACATTATATTATGGAATGCCACGGTATGGCTACACTATATCAAGACAGGCTCTCATGGTAATGAAGTGTGAAGAGGAAACAATCTGGGCAAAATAGGTCTGTACAGACAAAACAGAAGCAATATTTTAAATGAGTAACTGATATCAGAGCAAGTCTGTACTGGAAACCAAAGCAAATCTGCAGGCAATGTAGTTTCATGATCAAGTCTATGAATTGGTATTAACTTGTATTTTGATGCTTAAATAAACCAGTAACGGCCAATGAATCGATGAGAACTTCAATCTACAACACAAATTTTTGACATTACTACTTTAGAAAAGTGACAAGATTTGTGAAACCATGAGGAGCTCCCTGCATCAAAACCCACCCTTTCCAAAACTGCAGTCATAGCTACTGACTCACTATCTGTCCCTGACATTTTTAGGCACACCATGAGATTTCATAGCAATGAAGCATTACATAATTTCCTCTACTCATTTTTAATGCAAAATTCTTACATTTCAGACATATTAAAAAGAATTCAAATAAATGAGCACATTGAACTTCTTTCTAGTCACCAATTCTCCAGCTGAAAACCAAGGCTACATGGTTGTGTGAGAGCAAATCAGATAAAAGGAGAGGCAGAAAACAGACAAAGCTGAAATCCTTCACTTACAGGAAGGAAGAGAAAACTAGCAGACACGGCAGCTAAAAATGTCTAGTTAGTACTTCTTTGATCAATGTGGATAAAACAGGAGCACTGTTACCTTATAGTAATGATCTCCCCTGGGTTGGCATGGATGTACCAGCTACAGTTAATTCGGGCAGGATACTCAGAGGGCCACCCTGGACTTGTGATTGTTCCACTTGGTGATCGGATTTGTTCTGGAATATCTCCACAAGCTGAAAAATACATATATATTGAAAGCAATTTGAGTAATTCCATTTTTTAAAAGCCAATAGGACAGAAAAAGCCTCCAACCAATCAGCACTAATTAGATTATATACCAATTAAAAAAACCCAACTTCTAAAGGAGTTTGTAATGGAACATGTGAGCCAAAAACATGTTTTTCAACACTACCAGTGCAGTAGGTCTTACTTATGTCAATTACTATTACAGATCAAAAAAGATTATTCTATACAGACTTTGACAACTTTAATAAAGCGAAAGATTTTGTATTTCATAATTTTACTTTTGGCCTTCATAAAGATTCAGTTCAATTTAACCATTCATTTGCACCTTAAACTGACAAGTGCATTGGAAGGTACAAAATAAATTGAAGCTAAATTATCAAGTGGCTGAAATTTCCTGTCTTAGGTAGACCCAGTGTTGACCATCATTTAAATACCTGCCTCCAAGTTCTTGACATGGAAATGATCTTCACACACATGATTCCAAATGCTTGAAAGGCAAAGGGCACTTATTGCAGTACACTTCATTTATAGATATGAAAAGTTAGGTTCATAGGAGATTATTCTTAAGAGGGACCTGTGTTACTACTTTTCTGATAAAGGACTAGAAAGCTTATATTTATAGGTTAATTATATGCAACTGAAGTAACTCAGCCATTTGTATTCTTACATTATTATAGAGTAGCTTTCTGCATTGGTCTTAACTCAGATGCTGCTCTTCTTACAGGAGTGTTCTCAGCTCTGCTGATTTTATTTCAAGTAATGTATTTACTGGGTTTGTGGTTTTGTTTCCCGACGTTTTTTTCCCCCTTAACAGCCTTATGTACAACACCTGTCATATATCCTATTCACAACCTTCACATAAGTAGGAAAGCTAGAATACTCTCACTGCAGAGCTTCAAATTAGGAGGAAGTTTCAGAGGTCAGAAAACATATTAAAAATAATTGCCCTCTGTGTTTTTATTTTTCAATTTTCTCACTGCTGTTCCAAAACCTGCAAGCTCTCAAAGTTTACTGATAGCACAACCAGTTTACACACAATAGTTTATATATAGAACTATAACAAATGAGAAAGCATTTTCATTCTTGTCCTAATCACCAAAAGCTTTTAGAATTTCTATTTGATTAAACTAACAAATCAGAATTGATACCGTAAGCAATATGATGAAAAATGAACTGTATTTAGAACAGTGCAGAAGTTGTAATAAAGTAATTTGCAAAAAGGTTATTTTCGTTTCTATTTTTACAATCAAGTTTTCAAAATAATTTTGCAATACTATGAAGACCTGAAATTATTGTCTGGCTCTAATATAATAAGTAGTTATACTCTTAAATTATTATTATTACTTCAAAATATTTCTATATGGCACAACAAATAAATTTCTAAAAATATGTTTAGAAGTATTAAAAGACAAAAGTGCTGGCAATATATCAGAATTTTCTGTATTAGCTTAAATACAGAAGCAAAAATCAAACTCAGTAACTTTACTGCTTTCCTGTAAGAGAACATTACTTTAAATAGTTTTTCAAATGCCTTTTTTTAGAGCTTTATTCATGCTGCAAAGTATTAACATACTTTACCTACAGAACATAGGACCTGCCCTTATATCTAGGGACAAAAAAGTCACAGAATACAGAAAGGCTGCACTTGAACAGGCATCGTTCACTTTCTTTTTAGATTTTGAGCAAACCCTATAGGTGGTGCTCTAAGACCATGTTATTTTGGAACACAGCTCCTGTGTAAATGATCTTGTTATACTTTACATTTGTTCAGGCAAGAAACAGAAGGTCTGGAAAGAAAAACTGGTTTTTCAGTTGAAGTAAAATAGCAGTTTTAACTGTTTCAGAACAAAAGTATCCAAAAAACTAGAAGGAAGTATAAAACATTTTTGTGCTAAGCCTGCAAATGTTGGTAAATATTTCCACATACTACTTGGTTACTACTGAAATAGTGCTCAGCTTAAAATAAGATGCCTGCAGGTAAAATTTATACTACTACAACATTCACCTGGTATTAAGATATTTAAAAAGTTTAAAAAGTGACAGACATGATTTTGTTACTGAGAACCTCTAAAGAAGCTTTTAAGTTTGCCTGAAAAAGGAAACTTTGCACTAAAATACACAAAAAATGATCCATCCAATATATGTTCATTCAGTTTTAGAGAGTTAACCCCCCAAAACCTAAACACACTCAAAATTTAAGTACAGCACATGTCAGTTGAATAGGAACCTCCAAACACTGCTAGTAACTGCAACCTACAATGCAACCAGCTTGGCAAGTTGCTATGCTGGCACAGCACCCCCAATAACTATCATTTGCTCAATCCAACTCCTGCAGCAGCACAAACAGTAACTTTTACTTTCAAGCAAGCTTGAATGGAAGAAATTCTGCACTAAAATCCTGTATAATAAAGGTAATACTTTCAGACAACTATGAAAACTCCCACTTTTACTCAAATTCAGATTTTTTTTATCTTTTGCAGAACCAGCCACATCCCTATAATTTCTATATTCCTTTATTAAGATTGCTTTTTCTCTGTTTCCACTAAAGCTCTCATTGAAGAGCTGAGGGCAATATATGACCAGTTGCAGCAGCATCCAATATGGGAAGAGAGAAGCAGACTATGGAGGGCATGAGGAAGCAAAAATTATCACAGGCACAAAAATACACTGTGGTAGTGCTGTAGAATAGAGGAAAAAATATGCATATGGGTAAAAAAAAAAAAAAGAATGGACTTTTAAAGGGAATTACAGCTTCCTTAACTTCAGGTTAGAAACATGCTAAATACACTTGCATACTTATAACTCAGGAGGCAACAGACATCTCCCCCATTGCTTAAAAAGTGCAAAAAGGTCAAGATCAACTGTGAAGAAGCTGCACTTCAGAAGTGCTGTCATTTTGATAGAGAATAATTTCTCAGCAAGATTTTTAAAATCAAGGACAACCTTTTGAAATAAAGGAGTTTTGAAGGGAATATACTTTATAAAGATAACAGCAAGCCTTTAAAACCACTTCCCAACTCTCTGCCTAACCAGAATGTTTCTCCTAGACCTATTGAAACTACAATGTAACAATCATTTTATTGACGTGTTTGAAAACATGCAGAATGTGAGCAACATCAAGGACAGGGGATTGCAACCAAGGCAGAAGCAGAAGTGAAACTGAGAAGGTTGCATGGCAGAAAGCAGACACCCAGTGATGCGTGTCTCAGACGTTCTCAAATCTCATGCTGGTGTGGCTGTAAGATTTGGAGGAAGAACCTTCTACCTCGGTATTGACTCTGCTTACTTTCCCCTCAATGCCCTTTTATTCTTCAGTACAATTCTGCTCATCCATCTCCTACCTATTTTAAACTCTTTCCTTTGAGAACCTTTATTTTGCTAACAATCTATTTGCAATTCTGTTTACTTTGCTATTACTCTTCAGTACATTACAATACTGCAACCAGGACTGAAGATGTTTCTCATACTACAGTGCAAAATAATGGTCCAAAGAGCTGTGCACATCATTTTCTGGTGTATGTGGATTTTCCTGTAGATTTTTAAAAATAAGTACAACAGTTTTTCTTATTTCCTTCTTCCTAAAATTTGTTTACTGCTGCACATTACAGAACATTACCATAAACTACCTATGTGGTGTTGACTGGTAAACAGAAGAGAGCCAATGAAAACTTTACCAAATTCAACTAGCAAGTTATAACATGAAAGTAATTAAGAAACCTATACAGAAATTCTGTAACCAGATCTAGAGAAGTAAAGTACCTGTAGTAAGAGTGAACAACATGTCAAGGAAAAAAGTCACTTCAGAAAAGCAGGGAGAGGGAGATTAGGGATTTATCTTCACAGTAATGCCAGGAGATTAGTTGAAAAGATAAAAGAATTAGCTTTCAATGTGAACCACAAGATGATAAGGTATGCATTATATTGGACATGGTAAGGACACGAATGCAGCTGGATAAATGATCTGAAGGTGTTTAAAACAGCTTAGAGTAAAAAGAGAATAATATTGTGATAAAGCCTAAACCATGAATAGGGAGGGTAATTATTGCATTGTAACTCTCAGGAGCCACTGAAAGTCTTATTTGGAGAACTACAGGGGGAGAAAGCATAGGAATCTTTGCCTCCAGCATAAGCCAAAAAGCATTTTAAATTAAACCCCTTTGCAATAAAGAGACACACTCAGCAAAAAGAAATAGCTTTTTTATATATATATATCTATACACACACATATATACACTACATATATAAACAATTGTTAACAAACAACTGTTCACACCAGTGCTGAAGTTCTTCAAAATGGAGAGTGAGAGAGGAAGTTGTGGAGATGGAAGAATTGGTTTTGCAGTTGTGACAATTATGGTTCAACATACCTCAAAGGTAGCTCTGAAAATATTTCTGAATTTTTCAGATTTTAAAGGCATAAACACTTTTTTCTACACAAGAGACAACATTCCACTATTGCTGCTGGTAGAAAAAGTATGCTCATAATTTAGAGTACCTGTAACTTGGCAGATATAATATACAGCAGAAGCATAAATACCAAAGACCACAGAGGTCTGTGCTATTAAAACATAATTTAGGAAGGTATGTCACGTAGTCTTAAAGCAGCAGCATGACAGGAAATCTACCATCGAGACAATAATTTCATTTTAAATCCTGTCTCAGTAGCAACTGTCCAAGAAAATCACTTGCTTGGTTTCAACACCAAGTGAAAGTTGGATTTAGAAAGATTAAAGGCCAGATGTCTTTGGTTCTATTTTACAGAAACTCTGCTTGAAACTGTTCTGCTAAACGTAAAGCTGTTCAGGTATGCTTGAAAAACATATAATTTACAAGTTCAAAACGATGTTTGGGGCAACAAATTTATTTAAAAGTCATGTAATTCATCCCCATCTTTTATACTTTTATACTTTTATACTTAACATTTAAAATGTACATACAAATACCAGTAAGGAAAATGCCAGTGGGTCAGTCTACATGCTCCCTTTGGGTTGTCATTAACAGACCATCCCCAGATCCATTATCTCAAAATTCCCCAGTGAAGAATTTGCACTTTATATTCGGACAAAAACTTTAGAGTGTGATATTTATTTTTTTCCCATCTGGAAAGCTATTTTAGAACACAGCAACATCAGAACTACTTTTATATATATATTTTCTATTATTTATTTTTTACATTTATTTTTAAATGGATCTTTCCTCTCAGTAGTTAAAGGTCTATCTACCAGCTGCTGTTATCTTGCGTAGAAAGTACATTGTGTTCTGCTCTTCTTGGCACTGCCTATTCAGGCATGTTGACCAGAGTACTGGAAGCAGACTCAAAAATTCCATTCACCTCTTGCCCAGCAGATGCTTTTCTGCCTGTATTGTGACCTGTGACATGACTGTTGCAGTAAACAAAGGGGTGAGAGGTTGTTAAAACATACCCTGAAAGCTGCATAGCTGGATTTTAGGCTGTGTATATGATACATTCCAATTCCAGTAACAATTGTTCCAACAGGGGCAAGTATCTATGCTGATATTTATTATTATTTATTATTTACAGTGTGCCATAAATGTACTATATATGATACTTGAAGCATTACTACTGTTAAAATGCAACAACATTTGTCATGATGCAGCATAAGAATGGCTAAGGAAGGTCTTAGACTTTTAACAGTGTTTGAGTAGCAAACAATGAAAGGGAAACAGAAAGCAGTAGGGTGTAACAGAGACCATCCACTGACCATACATTTATCAAAAAACTGTGTGTACAAGTAGAAATATAATGTTTGAAGCAATACTGCAAGGATAACTACAGTAATATGTGCAAGCTGTTTTCAAAAAGGACTAGTTCGCATTCTGACTCATTTTAGAAGAAGGGTGTGTGAAAATCAGTTTGATTTCTAGGGATTAGCGCCAGCTTCCCTATGGAAAGAATCAGCCTTGTATTCTTCTACCTGCTGAGGAGTGTTTATCTCCCCATTTGCACATATCCTGAGTATCTGCATCATAAAGCACACCCAGCAGCTTGGCTGAGGCTGCACAACATCTGAAGAACAAAGACTATACAAGGGCCACACAGTCACATCCCTAACACAGAGTAGTCCCCACCGTGGCTGCTGCCTGGAAGAGGCCTGAGGCCGACTGACTGGAAGAGAATGCAGCAACTTTTGAGCAGTGTGTGCTGCTTTTATACCCCATATTCTCCCAGCATCTCAGTCTCTCAGTTTCATGACTTCTAAAATTCTTTTTTTTTCTTGTATTAAGGAAACTGTGCAGTCAAGTGTACAGTAGTTTCAGTTACTGCTTCAATCTAATCAGGTTAAATGCATAACTCTTGGATTTATATTATTTGACAGTAGCAATGTCCAAAATTACATTTCAGTAAATTTCATTTCACAAAAACTTTACTGTTGAAAGAAAATATCAATTCAACTTAAACTAACTTTTCTCTTAGTTCAATGTTTGTATGGAAAAATAATTAAGCAGTCCACTTAGAAAGGCATAATCTGTTCATGAGCATGCAGGTATCAGTTTTATCTTATGAGAATTTTTCCATGTTCCAGTTGCTTCATTCCTTATTACATGCTGCAAAAGGCAGTAATAATTTTTATAGCCAAATATCTCTTCATAAGATACCAGGTGGCTTTCAATATTTACTATTTAAGTCATGCATGAAATTTAAACATTACAAAAAATGACTTACCCGTTGACACTCCTGAAATATGCACATTTTCAGAATGTTCTGCAAGAGCACCATTTCCTAAAATTAAACATAATGAATAAGCTAATTTCCAAGATAAAATTTGTAGAAATTCTTCAGATACCTTTTTACAGAACAGAAAGAACAAAAATGAAGTTATTTTAATTAATATTAAACATTAAAGGTCCTACATTAATTTATGATAAAACTTAAAAGAGAAAAACTAGAGAAAAGTTACTATACAATAAAAAACCCTCAAGTATTGCTAGTTTACTAGGAACAATTAAATACACTAGAAAGTTAAGGAACAAAAGACTGACAGTGGCAGAGTTTTGAGAAACTATGCATTACAAGTAGACTTGTACGATTGTGCATCATATTTTCATGAAAGATTTATTCCAATGCATCTTCCTCATCTCCTCCTGGATCAAGATTTGTAAGCAAATGCTACGCAAATACAGACATACAGGGGACTACAACCACCTATTTCATAATGAACTGCAGCCTATACCCTTTATCCAGAAAGATGGCTCAAATATAGCAGGGAACTAGCTACCTTTAAGAGTTAACTCCCTATGAGCATTCATTAAAACTAAGTATACTTGCAAAGATGAACAACAAGACCCATGTGGTCATCAAGAGTTAGACACAAAAAAGTTATTCCTCCAAATCCAATACCACTTTGTACTTCTCCAGAGTAAAAGCAGCCTGCTAAAGCAAATACCTTTGCTGACAGGTGGTAGCCCTGGTATGTGTGACAGATCAAGTTGTATATGTGCACATTTCTCCCACTGAACAGATTTCTCCTCGCCTTTATTCACCATCCTTTCTTTTAACCTTTACAACAACTTTTTAATCAAATCTTTCAGGTATTTTGGGAGGAGAAAGCTACTTTGATAAACAAACTCCTTTGAACATAGGCAGTGAATCTAAAATGTAAATTACATCACTAAGCAAATCTTGAAACCACAACTCTTAATCCCTCAAAGTTTTGTAATATTGAAGATTTGTCATGTCACACAGATTTTCACGCATGTGAAATCAGCTGTTGCACCAGCATTCCAATATAAGCGTGATATGTCTGCGTAACAAGAACTTCAAAAACAGTAGGGATTATTAACATTTTTTTATTTGCAAAAAGGGGTATTAGCACGTTTAAGTATATCTTTAGTTGTTACTGAACATTGAAAATTGATAGCAGGACAAAAAAGAAGGAACTCACATTTAGAAACATGAAAAAGAAAAACCAAAACCTGAAGTAACTATGCTCAAGACAGCCAATACCTGGGAAATCCACTGATGCTCCAAGAATCTGAATTCCTGACAAGCTCCCTATGTGTAACAACCAGGAACACAAAAACCCCAGAATACTAATGAAATTAGTTCTGATAAAAATACAGCGAGAAAACATAAAAAGACTGACATAACAATGAAGTGATGGAAATCAAAGCAAAGTGTATATATACATATAAAATATTGAGAAAAACTATAAATCAGTAATAATGAGAAGCATACTAAAAAGGGAACTCACATCTAACTCCAGTACACACCGACCCAGAATTAGTGGGTCAAGAAAATGTAAGTCAGTAACCAAAGATAGAGCAACTGATTATTTTCCATCTAAATATCCTTTACAATCTAGCAATTAATCTCTTGAGATAAAGTGATGTTACATTTATTGTCAAACTAACTTCAGTGATTAGTCAGAAGCAGCACTAACGTATGATGACGAAGCCTCATTTCATATCCAATACTATAGTACCAAAATAAGGCAGATTTTTAAAAAAATTCTTTCCTTCCCCAATAATCTTCCATTACATGAAAAATTAATCTGAGAAATCTCCTTTTTTTATTGGAAATTGTCACTGAAATAGAGTGTGTTCAGATGCCATTTAAGTGTTACCAACTGCTCACAGACACCTTTATGAAATTTTTAGGCAATGATCCTTATATGAGTTCAACAATTATGTCAAATATAAAGTAAGACTACTACAACATCAATATATCAAATAACAGACCAGTAATTTCCATTAAGATAGGGGAACATAATTATCTTTGAAATTCCTGTTAGTCTATTTAAACACAGCAGAGGATGAGTACGTAAAAAAAAATTTCTTAGGTCACCAACAAGCTTTTATATTTCTTTATGTTTTAAAGAAATATTTGCTATTGATTTCCATTTCAACCTGAAGTTTTAAACAGAAACAGGTGTCATCTAACAAAACTTAGACTCCATATCAGTGGAGTGTGACAACACAGTGCTGGAAGACACACAGAGAAGCTCCTGCCTTCCATTCTGCCTGTGAGAAATCAAGATTGTTTTTCTAAAACCAACATCTTCCAATTTTTTTTTTCTGCTGACTTTTTAGAAGAGATCACTTGTGTAGCCAGGACTATACCCATCTTCTTCACATCCTTTTATAAATATTTAGCAGAAATAGGCCACTTATTTTAAGTAGTATTAAAACAAGAAACGTTTGTTAACTTTAGCCCTGCAGCTTAAGATATGGTCAGCAACTGCAAGTAAGTTAAATTCAAATGGACAAAGCTCAAGATAAAAACAAGCACTTACTATGCTTTCTCTAAAAACCAGAAATCCCAAAGGATATTTCCTAAACACAATACAAGCTATGTTATACTACTGGTAATCTATGGTTTAAACAAAAGCATGGAAAGTACTTTTAGTGCCTTTCTATTGACGTGCACTTGAGTTTGTTGCCACCACTCATGGTAATACCTCTAAAGATTCCTTGACTGCAATATAAAAAACCCAGCCAACTGGTTACTAAATGAGTTAAGACACTTGATAGTGTTTTACAGCATAGAACGACCTTCCAATTTCTGCCTTTCTGTCCTTGATAACTTTAAAAATCTCTCAAATGTTCAAAGAATAGTTACAGTCAAAGTTGTTCATTGATTCCAACAGATGCAT
The DNA here is from genome assembly GCA_013397135.1 of Pachyramphus minor. NCBI lineage: Eukaryota > Metazoa > Chordata > Aves > Passeriformes > Tyrannidae > Pachyramphus > Pachyramphus minor. Next base: position 27,156 of record VYXB01008772.1, read on the forward strand.
GTGTAAAATTTTATTTTACTTTCATAGCACAAAACCATTTTTTTTCGATTCCACTCAAATCCTCTGGGTTGCAATGCCACCTCACCTTACGATCGGGCAGAAACAGGCAAGTAGTTCCACAGACACTTGAATTAATTCCTTTTGATTCATGCCTTGCAGCTGGCTGACCACAGAACAAAACAAGACAACACTATGTTTGCCTTCAGGCTTTCCAGCAGTGGGGCATTTCTCCCCTACAAGTCTGTATGAAACAATGGTAAATTCCCCATACCCCACCCTGAAAAGCGAGACACCCTCACATCATCAATTCCCAACAACCTGGTCCAAAGTCCTATACAGAGTCTGCAGAGGTGAACAGAATTACTTTGAAAATAAAACCCATAGCCGTGGAAGGTATTTGACTCAGTAACTACTTCAGAGTTTCATCATGGGTAGGAAACTAAACACAGGTCAGGGGAGTGGGGTTGGCCACAATGAACAATGTGACACCAGCAAACACTCCAAACAGCAGAGAAAAAGAGTACTCTTACACATAAAAAGCATGACACGTTTGGAAAAAGCAGCTGCCAAGTTCTATGTATTTGAAACCCAGACAGCAGCAGTGATGCTCAGCCTCAGTGCAGAGTCTACTATAATGCAGCTGCCTTCATTTTAGGATGTGACCCCCTGCATCTGTCCTTCCCCATAGCCTACACACTACAGTTCTCATAAATGGAATGAGTATCAGACTCAAAGGATTATCTGCACATAACTTTGGAGCATAAAACTGTGCCTACAGTCCTGATATGAACATCTCCTTTAAGCTTTACTCAAATTCATGCAGTTTTCCAAAAGGCAAACAGACCCCCAGGCTCCCATAATGAAGTCTCCCTCTTAGTCAAAATATTCAGATTAAGAAAGACAACCTTCTGCACTCCAGATATGTATATGAACTTGAATGCTTCAGACAAAGAACAAGTTTACCTAAATACTGATATCTGAGATAGCAAATAACGACTCTTAAATGAAGCCTCATTTCAATTTTGATTTGACTAAAATTAGTAATACTAATTTAGTACATTGAAGTGATGAATATTGCAAAAGTACACACAAAAATCTGGTACATGCAACTTTGTCCACTGTAATTGTAAAATAAAATTTTATAACTTCAGTTTGAAAAAACATCATATGTCTTGGGACTAAGTTAAATCCAGATTGTGTTTTACAGAAAAAGTAATTTAAGTGTTGAAATGAAAAATTAAAAGAAAAAAATTCACAGTGGCAAAGGCCAATATAAGTCACCTTTATTTCTGCTGTTACACCAAGTGGTTACTGTTCACAAAAAAACCCACAAACCAACACACACACCTATCTCCATTGAAGCTAAATTCTTCTTTATCAAGATTAAGCCTTTGTCATTATCTTTAACAGTCAAATTACAATCCCCCTATAAACAGAACTGTATAAATTGAAGAACTGCTGTAACTGAATGGTTCTGAAGAGAGAGAGCTTTTTCTCAACTCCCTTGAGTTAAAAGGTACTGTGGTGCATAATGAATGCTACATAAGCAGACTGGACAGGATATTTTTCTTGAACCAAAATTATCAGGGATAAGAGATCAACACCACTTCCTGTATATAATGTGTTTCTAAACACCCTTTATCGTGGTACGTGTTCAACTTGCTTTACTTTAGAAAATGTATTTCATGACCAAACTTCCTTTCTTCATCCTATTTCCAATTCCTTGGCACTCTGTACCTTATGAAGGGTAAGTTTAACTTGTTTACTCTGCCTCTTGTCAGCTGAAGTTACTTTGCAATAATCTTCACCAAATTTTGCTTCTCACTGACCAGACGTGGATGATGCCACCAAAAAAAGGTTACTATATGGTTTCATGAACAATTTGGTGCTGCCTTCCATATTCCCTCACTAAAAAGTGATGGCACAAAAGTTCAAAAATAACAATATCCTTCTTCATCTACAGAAATGGGAGCTGGAAAGATACATGATGCCTCTGCAACATTCCAGGCTTTTTGGGAATGACCCCTTTTGTTACCACATTTTGAGACAGTCCCAGTCCACTTCCTGCAAACACCTAAGCACAGGTGTGCAGAAACAAACTCCCCCTGAAGATGCCACTTTGTCACACTGAATCACAGCCAGGCTCCTCTGTTCAGTCTGTGGTCAATTCCTGGTTGTGATGTTACATGTAGCTCAGAGCAGGACATGGAGAAAACCAACAGGAAAAACAAGTACTACCACTGTCCTTCAGACAAACTCCATGATCTTTAAAGGTTCCTTCCAACACAAACCATTCTATGACAAAAACATTTAGTCAGTGTGTAACCAAAAATACTGGATTGAATTACTTACATGTAGGTCACATGCAGTTAGTGAGCTAAAAAAATTAGGTAGAAGCCTCAGACTTTTTGGCTCATCAATTACAACTTCATCTCCTGAACACTTATATTCATCAAACTACTGTAAATTTAGAATTAAATGCATTAGCTGCAGGAATTTAATGCAGTAACAACTGCAGAGCTACACATCCATAGTATATGGCCATACTGCAGCCAAGCTCTCCTGTTCTGCAGAAGGAGCAGTATACTGACAGTATGCAACTGGGAAAAACCACTTTCTGTAATCTCAGATGAACATGAGGTTACAAAAGGTACTAGATTTGTTTTGTCCTCCTTTATAACCCAGAAGAGTCTCTGAGAATACAGTTTCTCTTGTACTTTCTTTTCTATCTGTGCAACATATGTTCTCCAACCACTGCTAAACTGTATTACAGAAATTCAGATTTTGCCTTTGTTCCTCAGAAGACAGGAAGAGCTGCATATGTACTTCAAATTACAGGAGAAAAGGAATTGAAAGTGGAGCAAACAGTGAAGAAAAAAAAAAAAACCAAACCAACCACAGCCTAATCATTTTAAACTTACCTTTCCAGAACAGTCTGTGAAACAAAGAGAATTATTGCTACAGGGAATGCTTCAAATTAAGGTGCAGCAGAGCTCAGAGCACACAGTCCACTGAAGCCAGGCAACCATTTGCTACATCTCTATATCCAGTAAAAAGGCAAAGCAGCAATATCATTCCCAGATTTCTACAGAAACCAGTCACAGTCTTTACAGGTACCATCACTTTATTATTTTCTGCCTTCTGATGGCTTAGTTTGCAATCACTACATCCCTTCAATTACAGATATGCACAAAATAAACTTAGTTTGTGCACCAATACATATTTAGATCAAGTTATCAGGATAAGATTCACAATTCACAAGAATCTCATATTTTCCTGTCTTTTTTTATATAGTGTACTGCACATTGACCACAAGTTTTTGTCTGATACGCAACCACTGCTACTTCCTTGACAAAAGGCCACATGTAATTCAAGAAAAAGGCAATTAAAAAAGCACCACGAGAAGGGACAGTACTGACTTTTAGGCATTAACTGATCAATAATCTTCAGTTTAGCTGCAGAATCTTCCTGAGAGTTATTGACAAATTTTGTACTATTTATTTTTAAATCAACAATTTGGCATTAACTAGTTAAGTGCAGAGGCTTTTTTTCCCTTATTTTCTTAGAATTAAGTACTGGAGTCATAGGAATTTCAAGTGCTCACTTGTAAATCAGAATTACGTTGTGCAGCAAGCTGCAAGTTCTCCTTTACGTAATAGATGAATTAAATAACCATTTCTTTTAACACATGCAATACACAGAAACACTGAGAGAAAGCCTTACTCCTGTGCAGACATCAATCAGAATTCTCTACTAAAGGCAAGCAGAGCAACATAGTGAAAAGATTTATTCCAAATCCCTATAACAGAAGAACATCTGCTACAAAAAAACCCCCAGTAAATATATTTAAAATTTCAAACAGTGAAAGCAAATATTCACAGGAAATGAGAAAGTGTTGTATACTCCAATACTACAATGGTATAATTAATTTCTTTAATTAAGAAAAGAATAAAAATGACCAACAGATTAATCTATACTGAAATAGTGGCTTATTTAAATGTTTAATGATACAAAAGCCAGTAATAACCACAAAATTTCACTGTAAAAGCAGATAAAGCACAGAATTTATTTACAATACCCAATGCTGTTATTTTATGTGGTATCATTTGTATTTTAGGCCAATTGTGATGTAGCTTTATTTAGTAAACTAAGACAAGAACTAGAGAATCAATTCTGCACAGGAATCATTTTATGTAGGTTTTATATTTTTATTTTTACCTTTTATAACAACCAGTACCTACCATTTTGTGCTCAGACAATTATTTCTTGAGTATAAAATAATGGGTATGATGCTGCTAGAAGTCGGCACTGTATACTTAAAACATGTTGTCCTGCATTGTTTTCTTTAAATCACTCTCTCATTCTAATACAGTCCTTTCCTCCTCATATACGGATTTTAAATGACATGCAGCTGTATGACACTTTTGAAAAACAAGTCTTTATTCATTCTTGGTGAATAAAACAGTCACAAAATTTCCAAATCTGCATGTGCTGTACAGAACCTAAACTCAAAGTTAATCACTACTTGAATGAACAACACACTTTCATTGTTAAAAATAGCAACAGGGCCACAAAGATGACCAGAAGGCTGGAGCACCTGCCCTTTGAGGAAAGGCTGAGAGCTGGGGTTATTCAGTCTAGAGAAGTGAAAGCTCTGGCGTAATGTGATTGCAGCCGTTCAGTGCCTAAAAGGGGCTTATATAAGAGAGATGGAGAGGGACTTTAGACAAAGGCCTGTAGTGATAGGACAAAGGGTAATAGCTTTAAACTGAGAGAGTAGGTTTAGTTTGGATATCAGGAGGAAATTCTTAACTGTGAGGGTGATGAGGAACAGGCTTCTTAGAGAAGTTGTGGATGCTCCTTCCCTGGAAATGTTCAAGGACAGGTTGGATGTGGCTTGGAACAACCTGGTCTAGTGGAAGGTTCCCTGCCCACATGAGGGATTGGAACAATATGATTTTTCAGGTCCTTTCCAACCCAAACTATTTTACGATTTTATAATCCTGGTGACACTAAATTCAAAATCCCCAAGGAAAAATATCCTACTACTCTTACATTCTTTAGCATTGTAACATTACCCCCATACCAAAAAAAGTCTGCATTCTTTCTTCAAAAATTGACTGTTAAAACACATACTTTAAAAATCTAAGTTCAATCCATCAGTGAATGCTTGGAATTTGAAATGATCAAGTCATTAGAGATCTCTTAGCTTCTCTAATAAAACATAATACATCCTTTACTCCTGATAACTTTATGGTGTTAACTTAGGACTTGTCTACATTAGTCATTTACTTCAGAAAAGGGGCATGCTTTCTCAATCTCCTGATCCTCTCCACTTCCTGTGCTTTGGTTCACATTACACTGTGGCCTTGAAACCATCAAACTGGACTTTTAGATGAAACACTCCTACTTGTAACGGGTACTCAGTTTTTTGGGCCTCACCAGAGCTAGTCCAAGGAAAATCCCTTAGAAACATACATCTTCAGAGTAACTTGTTTTGCTCCACAAATTTGCTCCTGCTAGGCTGTTGCCAACGCAGACACCCCAAGCGTGTTCTCTGCTCCCCACAGCTCCAGTGCTGCCAGAGAGGCTTCACCTCAACCTCAGGCATAAGCTCAGCCTCTGCAGTCTCTCACTGTGAGCAAGACCACTGGATTCATTAAGCACTGCATACGTTACTAATACTACACCAATGGTGAGTGCTGCCACAACACACAAAAGAAAATTTCCAAAATTCACTATCACCTGAGATGTTAGCATGATGCAAATTTGACACAGATGTTGCCAGCCAGATGATGCTGAAGTATTGAAACAGAGCCCACAGCACCATTGGGACACATCAAACAAACACTTGGAAGATGCTGCAGTCTACAACTGACACATTCCTGCTCTGTAGCTGTGGCTTCCCAGTCATGTTCCACTCTTCTCTGTCCCTGGAGCGTGCTGTCATTAAAATACACAATGTTAAAGTAATAACTGAACTAATTTGACTTCCGAAAAGGATTTTTGTATGGAAGTAAAAGCACTTAGAGCTCCTCAGTAGTAGTTTTAAAGGGCAGGGACAGAAAAGAACCTGACATCAGTTTTTATTCTCACTCAAAAATTCCACAAACTATTTATAGACAGTTCTAATATACTTGGCAGCAAGCAGTGGAAATTGGAAATCGAGCAGAGACACTGGCTCAGCTTCAACAAGATTCCTGAATTTAAGCACATAAGTAGTCTATTCATGTCAAATCCTACATTTCTGCCCAGCCAGGTATAAAGAAGGTTACCTTACTGACCACTGATTGCAAGTTGTATGCGTTTTCAGGTGGTAATCTAATACAGCATTTCAAATCAGACACAGTAGAAAATGCCAGATGACTAAACCAAATGAACAGTTCAAACAGTAAATACAGTTTCCTAAATTACAGCAAAATCTCAAGTAACAAAAAAAAAGAAAAAAAATTAAGGAAATGAGAAGACAAGGAAGTAGATCAGAAACTAGTGGGGAAAGCAAGAGACAATATGCTGCCTATCCATCCTTAAATGTGCTATAATCCTTAATAAGGCTTAGGTGCCTATTCTTAACTGATTAGAGCCTATCATTAATTCAAAACTAACAATTTGCCCTCCTATCTGGAAACTTCCACTTCTATATAACTTTAAAAACTTGAAAAACCCTAAGTTTCTAGTTATTTTAAACAGCTGTGTTCAAACTATTAAAACTCAATACATTTAACAAAGGACTCTTCAGAGCATTTGTACACAGTTCAGCTGCAGTAACTATTCTTCTGAAATTCCATTTCGGAATTTCAAACTACGTCACATTTCAGAAGTGCCAGACTAGGGGAAAATTTCCATGTGTGGGCTGCACAGTGATTATACAGTAAGGGGAAGAGCATTGCAGATTTGATTCATATTTTTCATGCTTCGTATTTTTACCTACCAGTTTCTTTAAATCAATGTTGAGTAAAAAAACTAGTTTTGATATTGCTCCATGCAGGTTTAAAATAATCTTAATTCCTTATAATTATAGGAACCAATGTCAGTTCACAACAGTCTACACAGAGCTGGTAAATTATATTAAAAAAATAAAATCAACCACCCTAACATCTACAAACAACCAGAAGATTTCATGCCTCTGTCACAAGTTAGATGGTAACAGCAGAGCTTCAGGTCTCTATATCCTTAAAATATAATATTGTTGGTTATCCTATCTAGTGATTTGATTCCATACCATCTTGAAAAAGTGCTAACAGAAGAAACAAATCATTATTCATAAATAATAACTGCAACCATCATGAATCTATTATAAGCTTGCACAAACGAAAATATTATCTGTTCTTACCCCATGAATCCCAACCAGGAACCCTCAAAACATCCAAGCTTTTAGTTCCCAATGACAGTATGACTCAGACTTACAACTGACTTTTTTTCCCAAAAAAGACTGAAATAGTGTAGGAGTACTTGATAGTTGAGGGAGAATCACGAGGGTTTTTGAAAAGAAGAAAAACGTTGCTCTATTGCTGCACCTTTATTGTTGAAACTACATCTCATGTGACCAGCAACTCAAAACAGAAGACAAAAAACAGTTGTCATGTTAGAAAGAAATAAAAAAGAAAAAAAGAATTGCCTAAGATCTGTCCAGAGAAAGGTTTCATTGGATTCATAAAATAAAGTTACAAAATCTATTTAAGTCTTTATTCAGCAGAAGGGCCAAGATGTTACAATCCCAACAGGAATCAGGGAGGGAGTTTCATACTTGATTGAAATAGGGGATTGAGAAATCAAACCATAATTTCCAGATCTGCTATAGTCTTTCTGGAACATAGGTCTGAGCAAACCAGGGAATACTGGAGTCAACAGAATATACCTGCTGAGCTTCAACTCCACCTTTATGAAGGTAACAACAATAAATTAGAATTCACGGCAACCCACCCCAGCTGCATTCACTGTAGTGACATAACTGAATTGAATGCAAGCAGTTTACTAGGAAAGGCAGTGAATCAACTATATTTACAGCACATTTTGCACACACATCAAATATAAAAATCATAAGAGTACTGTATGTTTATTGCATCTAGGAAAAATATTCCCATTTGAAAGATAAAACTGTGTCTTCTTTCCTTCTCACCACTTATTACTAGAAATAAAACTTTATTTTTGACAACTTTTCATACTCTTTAATGTGTTTTGCTTTCTTTCTGATAGAATAAAAAAGCACTGTAGAGTTCCCAAGAAAGCTTGTTCTCTTTAATGCACAAAAAAAAGTTCACAAAAACCACAGACCTTGCAAAGACTTGTGCAGACTTGTTTATGCAAAGTCTGGCAACCAGAGTTTTTAGACCCTATGCACCTTTTCACACCGAAACTGAACTTACAGAAAAGGTCATGGTGACTGCCCAGCTGCCTTACAGTAATGCAAGACATAGTCTGTGTCCCTTATTAATGCTTCGCTGAACTAAGGTGTAAAAGTAACCTTGCACAGTTAACTTGGCACACCATCATTCACAAGGACTGCAACAACACACTGAAGAGCAGCGCCAGAGGACGGGAGAGCAATGCACTTTTTTTGCCTGTCCCTTCAACATCTGTAAAACAATGCTTTTTGTTAATTTCATGCAAACAACCTTGTGCTAAATGATTATTTATTACTAATTACTTGATCTATTACAGCAGACAGAAGTGGAGATGTCACTGATGAGGAGATGTAACAGTTTTTAACCTACTGTTGTCAGCTTGAAAATTTCAATTGCTATGATAGCAAAGGCTATTAATTAGCTACACAAATTTTCTAGATTTGCCTGAACTATGCTATTTATTAAATATCCTCAGGACTTAGGAAGAATAAGAGATGAACTTGCTATAACTTGCTGGTCACAACATATTGCATTCCTCAAAATGCACTGCAAATTGCTATTAGTCAAAAGAGACATTAAAAGAAGACAGATTGCCTGCAAGATTTGAAATCAATTTTACTCAGATATTTTACTTCTTTAAATAAGAATCAGATCTTAAAATTGCTAAAGCATACTCCTGATATGAACATGTGTACACACATACCTGCATGGCTACACTCAGCACCCATGAATTCTGTGCGTGGCAGCCTTGATACTTTTACGTTCTTTTGTTCAAACAGATTTGTTTCATCAAAGCAAATAAATGAGAAGGGAAATATCCAATAAAATTTATAATTTAGTGAAACTTATTTTCTCTCCAATGTTTTATACAAGATCCATGTACACTTTGAGAAAACTCTGCTACAGATACCACATTGATTTGAGTCATTGATTCCAGACAGGAAATTTCAGAGAGCCCCATAGATATCTTAAAGAAGTCTAGAAGAAGTCTATATGTGTTTATATAATTTAAAAAACAATAGACAAACAAGACAAACAGGTGAGTATCCCTAAGACCCAAACCATCTCCCTCTCTTTAGAAAAGAGGTCTTTTTTTCCCCCTTCTCTTCCATGTTATCTGCTATTAATCCTATGATTCCTGTCTCACAAGAGTAATGCTGGTGCTGTACCTCATATGCTAGCATAAGTACACCTGTTTTATTTCAAACATTATACAGTGTCTTAGAAATAAATTTTCAAAATAAAGTTGTGAAAAAATTTGATCTTCTTTACTTGGCTCATGACACTCAAAATACTACTGCATTGCCTTTTTATTTTTTTTTTCATAACAGCACAAACTAAGCTTTTCTCATTATTAGAGTTTTATTGTGTCAGGAACTGTACAAACAAAAAAACCAACCCTTGTTCCTACTCACTAGTAAAAACTGTAAATGTAAAAACTGTATATGATACATTTTTATCAGGTAAAGGACCATAAAAAACCCTCACGATATAGAAACTGACTGGAAATCCCAGCCCACCATGTGCCAAAACATAATTAAGTGGCAGTGCTTTATATGAATCACAGCAGTCAGGTGGGGTTGAAGAAAGCAAATATGATGACTTTGTGTTTCCCATGGACAGAACTACCCAAGTGGTGTGAAGCACTAAAGAAAGAAAGGCTAAACTGGAGTAATGTTAATAAGTGATAAAGCTATCAGTACTAAAGAAACACTGCAGATCAACAGGATAGTAACGCCAAGTGAGACAGAACTTTGACTTCAGCTATCCTGTAATAACTCACTGTGCCTCACCTTCCCCCTCTCTCCCCCAAATCACTGAGGACAAAGTTCAAAATTCTGAACACCAAGAGGAAAGGTTTTTCTGTTTCCCAAAGTGGAAACTTTATGAAGCATTTGGAAAAGCCTGAATTACGCTGATTGTGTTGGAGATAGTTACAGAGACTGGAGAGCTTATGTGATCAGTTTTAATACAGTAATTGCAATATAAAGACAGTTAAGAGTGCCACCTTTATATGCACTGCAAACAAGTGCACTTCTGGCAGCCAGAATCCTACTTCCCACACTGCACAGTACTGCAGGGTACAGCAGCCTCTTGTCATAGGGCTTCCCAGTACTTACAAAAGATAAACACCATCTTCTATGCTCAAAAACTACAAACATGAGTGTTGGATAGTACTGTGATTCCACAACTGCAATATACTGCAAAAAAAAAAAAATAAATCCTTTCTGTAGAGCTGAATAAGCATTTGACTTGATAGCCAGTTTAGGCAGCTGCAATTCAGCAGAGTACAGCACAACCTCAAGACAGCCATAGTATATCTAACACTGGTCAAAGAGAACACAGCAAAGTTTGCCTCAAAACACTTAACTGTGTAGTTTCCCTGCTATCAAAGTAAATCCCTGAGACACATAAACTAACCCTGGAAAAACTTTAAATGTGTTAAAGTAGACACACAACTAATTTGCTGTATGGGTTATGGTTTTGGCTTTTTACAAGGCAAGTATTAGTCACAGAAACTAAGGATCACTATTACTTGAAGATGCCATAGTGTACAAACGAAGGCTGTTTGTGTGACCCTAAATACACTTTCTGTGCCTACTCTCAGAAGTCAATAAGAAAAAGTCTCACATTGTATGGGCCACAAAATCCCAAGTTTTATTACATTACAGTACTCTAAGCATGCAAGAAGAGACATTGTGCAATCCTTCAGCTTTATCTCATTCTTTTATGTAACACAAAATTTGAACTACAACCAGCTTTTCTTCTTAAACATGCATAGATAGTCCTGCCTGACCCTCTGTGAACCCCATCCATGTAGTCCTGTATAGCAGAACCATCATTTCAATCGAAGTACTTTGCAAGGAATGGGAAATGTCTATAAAATTCACAATATGTGCTTTATTTGTTTATCTCAGGGTCAAATAAACACAAATTTGGTGTCTCATTGCACTCTGAACCTTCATGTTTTCAATGCACTTTCACTGCAATTCAAAAGAGTAAACAGATTTCCAAGTTAGGTAGCTGAAATGGGCATATTTACAGAGGTGTGAACTGGCCCACTCACTTCCCCATAATGTTACCAACTTAATGAAAAATCCCTGTGGAGATGAATGACAAAGAAATAAACTTCCCTCTTTCACTGGAACATGGCCATACCCTCTCCTGCAGCCTCAACACGGCCAGCATGAGGCTGCTGATTTCCAACACCCCTGTACTCAGGCTTACCCATCTGCCAGTCCAAGCAGCAGAAGAAAGGAGGTTCACAGACATGTGCTCTGCAGACCCTGAGATGTGCACCAAGAAAACAGAGAGCTTCACGTTGCAGTACTTAAAAACCTTACCTAACCACCAGCTCCCCAAGGAGAGAAAAGCTGGTAGCTATGAGTTTATGTATACACACACACACATGTGCATTCACTTCTAGGACAGGCTTCCTATGACAAAAGCACAAACAGGAAGAGAGGCTTAGACATAGTTAAGAGCAATGAACACCTTGGACAAGAGAATGTCATCTAACAGGTATTTCCAAAATCCTTATCACCATTTACTCTGACATTCATATTTATAATTACCTTCCAGCATGATATCCCTAAACTTATTACACCTTATCTCCACTCTTGCCTTGACACAAGCTCTTCTCATCTATGCCTTTCTTGACTAAACAAAACCATTCTCACTACATATTTACCTGAGTCATAAACTTCCTTCCTGAGAAAAGTTTCAAACAATTTAAACTTTTTTTCTGCACTCCAGCTTAAAAAAGACTTATTAAATATATGGCATAACATATAAAAACATGTTTTGACTCCTTCTCGGAGGAAACCTTTGCCAAGAATCAATCAGACAAAACCCAAATGAATGAAGGTCAAGTTACAGAATAACTGCCAACTCCTTTGTCCATCCAGCTGGCAATCCCATACTACACAAACCACTTCACTTGTTTATTTTTAGAGTATTCACTGTTACCTGGAGATGTGACTATCAATTCAAGCCTTGTTTTCCATGGATTACTCAGCATATGAGCCGTTATGCACAGCTCTATATTCCCCACAACTTCCAAACACTTTGGACTATTTCTACATTTGGCAAAAGAGTAACAGTCCCAGAAATTCAGTTAATTTAAGACTTTCAAGAAAAAAATTTCTACTTCTATTCCAACATAAAGATTTGATTGTAAAATGTTACTAAATGTAAGAGATTCCACATAGAACACTGTAATTCATGACAAAAAATGTTTTACCTCTGCTTCCAATAAAAAGGTAACTTGTTTGAAGGAGGTCGTTAAGTGGCAGTAGCAGATCATCACTAAACCTTTTAAAGCACTCTGCATCCATTCACTTAAACAACAGCTGAAATACACCATAGACTGTGTTTCTAATGAGCAGAAGAGCACTGGTATTTTGGGGATGAGAGGAAAACAGCTGGTAGTAGCATTTGCAAAAAAGGAGAGGAGCTGGACTTTTAAATAAAGTAGAACAGACACACTGCTCTGAAAGGAGCCTATTTCCAGTTCCACAACAAAAACTCAGTAACTACATATTTCCCAGAAGGGTGTTGTTCGCATTTAAATAACTTAGGACCTCTCTTCATTCTCCATCTTCCCTCTGAGGGCCAGACTAATCTGCCTACACTGAGAATTGAGACTTCTCTGAAGAGCAGTTCAGATGAGTAAGTCACACTCCTGTTGCCTCACTTTCCTTTAATAAGCCTCTTTTCCCTCACTGACTGCCTTAAATTAAGCCTAACCAAGACTCCCCACTTCACTCTCATACAGAAACAGCATAGGACCAGAAATGTCTAGTAACAAACTCTACTCATGCACAACCATGAAACAGCTATTTATTTTCTGTGCTTCAGCTTCTACCCTGCATAGCATACTGTACAGGAATACTGTCAGTATGAGGGTTTATTAATGTATCTTAATAATTAAACCTCAGATAAAGAGCTTTTAGGTGACTACACAAAGAATATTTTAAAACAAAAATATTCATTGAACGTTTGTTCCAAGCATGTCACATCAGTAGAGCAAAGTGAATTCAGACACAAGCTAGGTTTATAGTCTTCTTCTGGGATTAGCCTTTTTTTTAGAAGAAAGTTCAGTACCAGTCTATTACATAAGTGCTCTTTTACAAAGATGTCACATGTGAAGTAACAGCCAGCTAGGGAAAGATACCCAAACAACAGCTATTTCTTGGGACACTCAGATTCAACCTGTGCATGACTGGGAAGTTCTCTGAAGAAAGGGAGAAAGAATGCTTCAGTAAAAATAGCTAAGTGAAAAATATATTATTTTTTTATGTTAATAACATTTACCAAAGTTGGCAGGCAGTCATACTCTTTTGGATGCAGCCTCTTTTCAATGAGCATGAAAAGCATTGTTACACTTGTGCATTGATGAAAGCAGATTACATCCCTTACAACTCCTAACCAGCAACTCTGTCTAATGAATAATAATAAGGCACAGTTTAAGGGCACTGGCTTTGCTGAGTGTTGGCTATTTGAGAAAGGAATAGGCTATCGCTAGAAGAGGCACAGTTCAAGGAAAGAAGTATAATGGAACTCTGGAATATTTCATGGTACCAGAGTTTTCCATTCCTCATCTTTTATTGATGGTAGATACCTATATGACTCTTTAAAATTAAGAAGTACTTTCGAGCCAATATAGATTACAAAAATGAAGAGCAAGGCTTATTTGTGATAAAGAAGATATTGTGGAGACAATATACCTGCAAATTCTTATACTGCTTATATTTCACCACTGATTGTTATCCACTTGATTATTTTCTTGCTTTCCCTTTCTGGATCATCTGCAGAAGTACTCAGAGGCTCAGCACTGACAGCACAAGACAACTTTTCCATGGATTCAGCCATTATCAGTGTTGGGGCACCAAGACAATGTGATTTCTCAAGAGATCTGTGTATTCATTCTGGAAGTATTTTAGCTGGTTCAGTTCCCAGAAGGTAACTGTTAGGCTTGCTGTGGCTAAAAGAAACAGTACAGGTTGGATTCCTGTCAGCCTTTGTCCTCTCAAAGCAAAACAAACTGTAAAGGTGTGGCAAATAAGTGGTTTCTTTAAAAAAAATTCATAATCATGCTACAGTAGGTAATACACTTCATCCTATACTGCTTCAGAAAGGTTCTAAGGCTCAAATAGGTACGGATTTCCTTTTTGAAGAGGAAAACAAGTACATTTAGCCTCAGTGCACCAATTCAGCTGTAAAATAAAGGGAAAAAATACTGATACAGCAGACATTTCACTCTTAAAAGCCAACCTGATACCAAAATTCAGCACTTGCTCCTACAGCCTTTTTACAGGGAGGCAGCGAATTTTAAAATAGCAAAAAATGTGACACAGCATGGTGACAAGTACAAGATCAATGTCAGACATAATGCCTACATGTTCAAATTCCTATTTATCTGCTTTTATATAATGAAGTATATCACTAATTTAAGTACACATCCTTCCTGTTAAACAGCAGGTTTCCAGACAGAGGAAGAAAAGCAGACCCAGGACAATGGAACCCCATAACCTGCAAAACAAACTCTGATTACATGTCTAAATAAATTATCATCAGACACTTCAAAAATACATCAAAGTACACAATATTTCAGTAGAGGCGTGAAGGAGTTGCTTAATAAGAATCTGATGCCATGATCCTTACATTCATAGCAATAATTTATAAACCATATTCAAAAACTCACAAGTTTAAAGCTAGTTCAGACCTCCTTCCCATCAGAGAAATTCTTAAAACACGTCTGTTTGATGTGATGATTTTAGTTCAATACCACACACATCTGAGAAACTGGGCATGTTTATTTCAAATTAGGTGCTTTGAGCATTTTATGGGCTCCCAAATGTGCAGTACGGTCAGCAAGCAAGATCTCAGATTAAAAATTTAAATTCAACTTTATTTTGATCATCAATCATTTCTGAAAGCTTTTGTGTTTTATGCTGAATTCCTTCATGCCCTAAACAGCTCTATCTAGGCTTCATTTCCGCCTCCTTTTAAAGCCGCAAGATAGAGACAGTTTGAGAAAACTGGAGAAAGTCAAAGGTAGACCTGTTCACTTGATTCTCCCATACATCTTCCTGGTTTCCGTGCCTTTAATTAACATTTTAAGACAGATGTACAGCTGAATATTTTAAGATATTCATTCAAAAAACCACATTTAGAACACAGGATCTCTTATTCCAGCAAAACTCCTCAGGGACACCAAAGGCACCACACACAAGCTCTGCAGTTCCAACTGACAGTGGGGAAAGTGGACTGTGCTCCTCACTCAGGGCAAGAGAATAAAGGTATAGTCCTTCTCCCAAGCCTTACTGATCTAGAGTGTAAAGGAAATTTCCACAATGGATGAAGAAAACCAGAAAGTTAGCATTGTGGACTTTAAAAGAGATAATAACATTATCAGTCAGCTACGGTATATTGGATTGTCAATTACATGAGAACTGTGATACCACTGAAGTTTTGTTACAGTGTGCACAGATGACAGACACAACAGACAATTTGAAATGAGGAATTGAGGCGAGACAAACTAGACACCTAGGGAACAGGCACTGGAGACAGCATTAGCTGAATCACCAACGACAGGTCAGTAGTAACTGGACTCTATAAACATGCACCTCCCAGGGACATCCTGCAATAAAGGTGCTAGAGTGTACAAATGCCAAGTGCCAGTATCAGCCAGAAGAGGGATCACAAAAAAGCATGTTTTTGACGAAAGCCATATACTGAATCAAAAAATGTTCAAAGTTCTCTGTTTAACCACTTACTTTCTAAAGCACAGGTAAAATGCAAGACTAATGTTTCTGTAACATCCCTCTACCTGAGAAGAAGGCCAGAGAGCAAGACCTCAAGCAATTGCCAAGCTCTTCCTGCACTCAAACCCCTTTCCTTGCTCGCCTGTAAGAGTAACCTCTTGGACTGATGAAATGCTCACTCAGCCACCATAACATCCTGGTTCCCTTCCTCCCTTCTACTTGAACAGCCTCTTAAACAACAACTGCTTTTGCAGACATCCTGGGCTCCTCTTCCACTCTGAAGAACATTTATGCTGCCTTTAGCTGTGAAAATGCCTTAACAAGATGTCCCCATCTTTCCCGTCCTTGCCACCGCAGCTCTCCAGTCTTCATGACTATCTCTAAGCACAGACCACAGCTGTACTTTAGCCATGGAACTGGTTGCTCTTTCAGCCTTCAACCTTTAGATAGGAAACATGACCAGTGGGAGGCGCTCTAACAAGGGAAGCCATTTCTAATTACAAAGTCACCCCGATCCATTCCAGTCAGTACTTCCAAATGCATGTTGCTATAATCAAGAGTCATGTGGCTGATGATTTTATCATTCATCTTCCTCACCTACCGATAGGTATTTCTCTCAGATTATTTAAACTGATTTTAGATCATGGGCAGGGCATACATTCTTTCACCATACTTAAAAAAAAACTGAATAAAAATGAAATATGTACTCTTCCAAGTCCAGTCAAAAATATTTCCATATGGTTTAGACATACATGTTGAGTTAAATCCCTATGCACTCTCCCTAAGCACTTCTTAAGAGCAAATGGAAAATTGTAATTGCTTAGTAATATGAAGAGCAGGCTGAAGTAAATACAACAATATTATGAATAAAACAGCACATTAACTAGGACTCTAGAATCAATCTCGCTTTGGAAATGACTCTGTTGAGCTCTGTGTGTAGGAAAAAAAGGAGAGGAGGGTTAAAGTCTCCACTTAAA
Source organism: Pachyramphus minor (assembly GCA_013397135.1). Lineage (NCBI taxonomy): Eukaryota > Metazoa > Chordata > Aves > Passeriformes > Tyrannidae > Pachyramphus > Pachyramphus minor. Next base: position 44,247 of record VYXB01008772.1, read on the forward strand.
ACTATGTGATAAGACAAACCTATATACGGATTTGTCTACTGCATGTGGCCTATTCATTATCTCAGTCCCAGTAACCGCAATATCCCTTAACTGAAGCTTTTACTTGAGATACTCAAAATACAATTTCATAGAATGAAAACACCCTACCAGGGTATATTAATTCATTGGATTCTAATACACTTCGTTAAATGTAGCAAAAAAATCTGCATTAACCAGTGTCTTATGGAAATTCATATACAGCTAAAATCTAGAAGTCAGAGCACATGAACATAAGTGTGTGCCTTCCTGCTACAAGGTGCATCAACCTGACTTCCATTTGCTGTTCTAAACTGCTCACCTTCAGTTACTAAAGAGTTCTTTCTAAAGGAGAAGCTACTTGAATGAGTAAGATCAGTAAATTTTTAAGAGATGTTGACTAGAACAAACTTATTTCTTAGTAACACTGTAAAAATTAGAGGGAAAAGAGAATCTTATTTTTTCCATGAAAGACCTATTATCACTATCATTCCGTACTTTCAGTGGGACCTATCCATGTCTCCCAATAGGTGCATACAAAGATGGAGTAATAAAACCAAGTTACAGGACCCTCTAGAAAAGTAATTTTTTCTTAACTTTTAAACACAAGCAACTTCATTATAGGCTTCCTCCACATGCCAAAGTATGCTCACACTGCTTGTTAGAGGACCACTCTACTGTTTTCTGGTTCAAATCAACTTTGAAAGTCTGCTCTGGTTACCCACAGTCAGTCCCAGGGGCTTCCCCTTAGCAGAGGAAATATCTCAGAGGTCAAGCAAAGGATAGTCAGGAATTACACACAATCAGATGGGTCAAACATGCAGTTCACATCCCAATATATAGTTCAAGTGTACTTTCCACTTACAGAGAAACACAACTAGTTCACTTCCATTGCTTTGTGGAATTTATATTTTACTAAGTGTGGGCAGGTTCAGCTTTCTTGCACAACAAAAATTTCCATGACCAGCTAAAGGTATCTGGGAAAGTACTGAAAACTCACAAGATGCTTAAATGAAAAGGAAGACCATCTTATGACAACTCAAGGGACAAAACCAAATGGGTTTGTGTGACTTCCCCCCACTTCAAAATATGGTCTACTTGTAAGCTTTCTTAATTTTGGGGAGGCCCTTATTTTTGCTTGCTAACTTCCTGACTAGTTCCAGAAAGTTGTTCCTCACAAAACAGTTAAGAAAGGTATACATAAGTTCCCTCATATCCTAAAATTCAGAGTGTCAAATAGAATAGAAGGGGAAAAAACATATAACAGAGAGCTACTAAATAGGCTAGCCTTGACAAAGTGTCACCATCAAAGTGTTAACAATGTAGCAAATGTTATATATATCCATATTTAAAGTATCTATTCAGAGAAACAAGTTTGAACAACAATTGAGATTAGTGCTTTTTAAGTATGAGCACTGATCTGTCAATTATGCTGAATTTAGTAGTTTTAACTTAGATATAAGAATCAACACTATATATTTCAAAGCAAATGTAAAGCTTCCTGTACTGAAGCATCAGTGAAGTAAAAAGTGCAGCAAAAAATCAAGTGTAGGAAACAAAAAAGATCATAGAACAACACAATTCTTCAGAGTATGGTATCATACAGCTGCCTATAAACACTTTGAGCATTTATTTCTAGTGAGGGGATAAACACAAGGAATCAGATCTACAACCAACTTCCATAGTATCAAATGCACTGGTACCCAGTGTTTTCTTAAAATCATGTAAATTACAGAGGTTGAATTTTGCTGACCAAAGGACACCTCAGTAACAACCAGTACTGCAAAGTGTTACAGCTAGTAACTTTGAAATGCATACAAGACAAAAACATCCCAGGCTGTCAACAAATCCCACTCTTTCAATTACTGCCTAGCTAGATGTCCCAGATGTTCCAGCATTTAACATAATCATTAACTATCTGGGACAGTATAAATGGAACACTTAAACTAGAAAATGCAGAGACATTTAAGAAAGCAAAACCACACTTTACACTGTACAAATAAAACTCATGAATTTTTAAAAAACTGTAACAAAATTAGTGAACTATACTTAATCAGTATGGAAATAATGTCTACAACTTGGGAAACTGAGGTACATGGTAAAAGATAAATGATGTGAGAAGGAATCTACCTAACATACCAAAGACACTAAGTTTAAAAATGTGAGATCAGTTAACAAACTATAAGAATGATCATAATTAAAGTTCTAGCCAGGCCAAGTATAAGATGATATATTTAGGGCTTACTTGAAAATAATATCCATACAGTTTACATCTATTTGAGACTAAAACTGGAGTGACTAAAGTAAACAGATTCACCTGCAGGGCCCTTGCAACACTAACAGAAAAGAGCTCTTCCTCTCCTAGCAATGCCAGAAACAGATGAAAAAGCCATGCTAATTACATGCTTTGCTCTGATGACAGGAACAGGGTCAGATGGCTTTTGTCCTGATTCTAGCCACAAATACGTCTCTGCTCTTCCTCTGGATGACAATGCTCTCATTTAGTGCATAATAACTATCACACAAACTACCTTAGATTCAATTTTCAAATTCTTTTTGCTACAAGGTTGTCTTAGATGTGATTCTTTTTCTTCTCCCCTCAAATGAATATTGCTTTGAATATTGTCCATGTGATCTCACAGATACTTTGACTACAGACCTTTGACTACAGACCTTTGAACAGCCAGTTGAATACGCACATACTTGTACAAGTTGTACATATGACCAACTTACATACCATACAAATTTCTATGGCATTAAAATTAGGACATTTTCACTTCAAGGACTACAAAACTGTTCTAATAAATTAAATGCAATATTATTTACAGCTTAGCAAAATAAATCTGTTCAAAAAAGTGGCACTAAGGACTGGCATTCAGGAGTTTAAAACACAATAATTTATTAAGCCAAGCCATTCCATTAGGACAGTCTGTTCTGACTTGAGAGTTCAACTTCTTTAGAAAATTAAATAAACTGCCTGGCAGACTTTATTTGCTTACATGATTCAGGCTATTATTTCAAACAAGGTGAATGGACCCAAAGAACAATTTATTCTTCCTCATCCCATACCATCATTAGCAAACTGACATGCAAGTAAAATTCAGGTCCTGACCAGTGAACTTTTATGACAATTTTACCTGTCTTACCTAAAACTAAATGAACAATGAATTATATATATATATATGTTCTTGTTATAATCTCAAATAACATTTGCACTACAGAAACCTGGAATGATTCTAATCCACAACCAAGTGTTTTAAAGCTTATATAAATGTACTATATTTGTTTTAAAGGGACGAAATAATGTCAATAGCACTGCTGTCTCAGTAGTCCAACACACAACATTCCCGCAGTTTTTGGGAATAACAATTTTCTGACTTCCCCCAATGTTTCTCAGCCATTAGTCCTTCAAAGGGTACTCACCAAAGCAAAAACAATACTGGAAATAAGGACAAATAATATTGATCTCTGTCTGCCCCCACTTCTACCTTCGAACTCTTTTAGCTCCCTGTCCCTACTACTGTAAGTATTTTTCTTTGATGCACCTTTACATCTGGTGAAGCCAGAAGCACTGACTACTGCCAACTGTACAGAACTCTGTAAAAGTTTCCTGTAGTCTTCTATTCAGTGGGAAAGAAATTCAAATTAATTATCAGGGCAACAAGTATAGTTAAGACTATAAAAAATTTGAATTTCCAGAAATCTGAAGAAGCCAAATACCCACGCTTCCAGACTCCATTCCAAAGGAAGGCATGTCCTAGTTTTTGCCCTGTGCCACTTCAGAGACTTTTCATAACTCAACCTCTGCTCTGAAACAACAATCTCTCCCAAACTGGTCCTGAAAATGCTGTAGTATAGTACCAATAAGATATAAACCATTATTCTGCCAAGACTTAAAAATCAAAAAACCAGTAACATTAGAAATTCAGTTCTCTAATCTAAACTCATGTTTTAACAAGAAAACGAGTAAGATAACCATCCTTTAAGTATTTAAAAGATGTGTAGATATATTGTGTAGGGACATGGTTTACTGATGGACTTAGTAGTGCTAGGATTACAGTTGAACTCAATGATCTTTAAGGTCTTTTCTAACCTACATGATTCTATGATTCTTAGATTGAACTTGATTTCCAGTTGTTCAGTCATGGAACTTTGGTTTGAAAAACACTGCCCTCAAGAACAGGACTAATTTCTCAAATGCCATTTTTTCCCCTAAAAAATTACTTTGCAGAACATACGGTTCTGTTTTGAACTCATATAACTGTTAGGGTCTTTGAGATAAGCACAAATATCTTCATATTTGTACCAGTACAAGCCATGCCAGGATTATGTAGAGACACAATCAATCAATTATTTCTTGGATATAAAACTCCCAAGCCAACAGGAAAGTCAGAAATATAAAACAAAAAATACCGTTACCCAACGCTCTACCAAGCTATAATTCTTGTTAGTCAGTGCTATTCCAATATTTCACTCATCAGTATTCCTCCTTCTCAAATTTTTATAATTATAGTCATCATCAGAAGGAAGGTTTGAAAAATTCACTAACCACAGGGAAACAGAGGAACATTCTCTGAAGAGCTCAATGCCCACATAACAACCTTGGTGAATTTAGTATTTTAATTAGCGGAAAATTCTAGATATTTTAGCTGTGCAATAGCATAATGAAAGGCAACCAAAGTGATGCACCATTGTTTTTCCAAGCATGCATTTACCTTGGGCATTGTCTACAGCTTTCAAAGCGTTACCATAATGATATCTGCAAGTCTCTGCTCAGAATCAGCATCACAGTCCAGAGCTCTGCTGACAGCAGTGTCTTGTTCAGACTCATGCCAATACTAAATTAGTTCAGTTTCAAGAGCTAAAAGGAGTTGTACAGGAAGGTAAAATGCTTTAATGAGGCACAGTTCCCAGTCCCACTTCCTTCTCCCAAAAGAAATAAACAGGAGAAATCAAAATGAAAGGTAGGGAAAGGGCAATACTACACAGTGAATGCTTGCTTTTGTTTTGGACACTCTATAACCTCAGGAGGAGAAAGTTCCTTTCCTTCGAGCAGTGAAACTTGTCAGAACTTCAGACCTTTGTACCAAAAACTGTTAGGAGAAACTAATCCCTCATGAGGATGAGGCAGTACAGCATGCTGATCAAAATCAGAAGCAGCTTCTATTTCCTGGCAATGACAATAAAGGATGGTGATGCATTTCTCTGCAAGGCAAAAGAAAATTATGGAGCCTTCTTGGCTGAACTTTGGAAAGTCTTGATTAAAGGTCTATCAAAAACGTTATTCAGCAAGAATTTTATTTGGTTGTTTTTTCTCTAATTATGATTTAAATTTTTATAGGGGAAATACTGCCAATAACACCTAAGTTACAGCATCACAGTTTGAAACTATCTACTTAGGTCAGGCTGATGAGGTATATCACAATTATCACTTTGACTTTTTACTTCGATTCTGTGACAAGTATAATAAAGTTGCCACACAGAGTTTGTTAAAAAAAAGTTTGCACAGAAATTAAATTTCTCAAGTACATTAAGTACGCAAACCCAAGAACAGCTTAATATATCCACTTTTTTCTCTACTGTTAGCCAACTCCTTTACAGCTGTGCTTGCAATTTAGCTTTTCACATGAAACTTTTTTGCTTCACTTTGTGTGCATTTAAAAGACTTGGCAGTACCTTCCTTTGCTCATGCAAGTAGGCCCCCCAAAAACTGAACTTTCCCAGAGTAGCTATTCAGTTGCAGGTACTGGTCTATCGGTAGCTCTGTTTGAAAAAGCCCACCTTACTTTTCTACTCACGTAAATATAAAACACGAAATGCTCTTACAAATATACGTGGGGTGTCTACACTTTAGAGTTTGGACTGATTGTTGCAGCACAGGCATGTGCTGGACAAAGCACTTGGCACAGACAAATCTGAAATATCTTGATATTCCTCAAGTTTGTTTTCCTAAAGAGTAAAAGAGATTCCAATTTCAGATGCTTAATCAAGTGTTTAAGGCAAAGGCATCTACTTCAGCAACTGCTGAAGCAGGGCCCCCTCGCTGTCCTGCTCAGGGCAAGGCACATGCCCAGCACTGTGCCAAAGGCTGCTTCTCCCGCCGGAGACCCACAGACACAACCCATGCTCGACTTCATAAAACAAACACAACTCCCTGAGAAAACATGAAACGACACTCCTTGTCATGTATCTGTGTTTTGATCTATCATGTGTTACTGGGCCACCAGCATATTGCAAAAACCAACCTCGGTACGTTGCCTAACATATTTGCACAAATATTTTTCATTAACAGCTCTGTTTAAAGACGTGTTTATACCCAGGGATGAAATGCCATTCGGGCACAACCTGCAGGCAGGCTGAGCCGAAGCAAAGGTCCCCGGAAGGGCTTCCAGGCCTGTGCTGATGTGTCATAAACTCATCACCCAGCGCCGGCCCCCGGCCCGGAGGGGCCGCCCTGCCCCCGATACCGGGCCGGACGTGGAACATCTCCCAAGCATCCAGCCCCACTATCCACAGGCAGCGATTACTCGTGACTCAGAGGATTTGGGGCTGGTTTGTTTGCGCGGCCCGGCGCCAACTCCGGAGTTCCCGGCAGCGCACATCTGCGGGAGACCTGGGCCAAACCCCGGAACCCCAGTTTTGAGGACTTCCCTGAGGAGATTTCCGTCCACCCCCACAGCTAATAAATAAATAAATAGATAGATAGATAAACAACACACAAAACCCCCCAAACAAAATAAAACAAAACAAAGCAAAAAAACCCCGAGGGAGTCCGGAGCAGTTGAGCTCGGAGGGGGAGACGGGGCTGTGGGCGGAGAAGGGGAAGTCCGGGGACCCCAGCGGGCCCCCGCCGAGCCCGGCCGGGAGAAAGGCCGCTTTGTTCCCCCTCCCCGCGGCCGCCTCCCGGCCCACGACACGGAGACGGGCGGGCGGCGTCACTGCCCGGTACCTACCACAGCAGGAGGCGACGAGGAGCAGGAGCTGCGCTGACCTCCAAGCCCGGGACCCCTCTGCGCTCCCCCAAGGGGCCATAACACCCGCCCGCAGGGAGGCGGCGCGGAGCCGGACCCGCCACCGCCGCGCCCGCGACACGG
>VYXB01008772.1:51364-204211 GCA_013397135.1 Pachyramphus minor
CCGCGGGCCGGGGCGGAGCGGAGCCCCCAGACGGCGGGGGCGGGCCCGGCGCCGCTCCGCCCCAGCACCGCCCCAGCACCGCCCCACCGCCGCCACAGCGCCGACCCGACATTGCCCTGGCGCCGCCACGGCACTGACCCGCGGGCGCTTCCACGTCTTCTGCCGGTGCCGCCTCCGTCTCCTCCCCCTCCGCCGCCGCCAGGGTTCTGCACGGTCCGCCCCGTCCCGGTGGCCGCGACCGCCGGCCGGGGCTCAGGAGGCGTCCAGAGTAGGGCGGGTGGATCTCCCGGCGCAGCAGCCGGAATTTCGGGCTCCCACAGGATAACCGAGTGGGTGTTGGAGTGCCCTGGCTCTCCGCCCCGAGTAGAACTGCCTGAAACCAAACCCAATCTGTAAAGCATAGAGACACTCTGGCAGCTGGCGGCTGCTCTGCTTCTGACTTCCAAAAGTGCATTTCAGCAGTGAGACCGAAAAATTACCGTGGGAGCGCAAAAAGCGTAACTGCTGTAAACGGAAAATTATGGACCCCATAGAAACTCCTTGTGACACTTCCTGTTCAATTACGATGGCCTGTCTTTCACCCTTTAGTGGCACCGTTTTCCCGTTGCATAGTTATCCATTGTCCAAAGCAAGTGGGATTCACAGCGCAAGTTCTATACTCAGCTTTAATTTTGCAGTGCCTGTTGCAGACTATGAGAAGTGTTTATTGCCCCTGTTGTGCTAGAACCATTTGTTTGGAAAAACAAAAATGTTACCATTCTCCAAAAAAAGCGAAAGTTACATAGGGCGCTGTAGCTGTACCCTGAAAACGTGTTGAATCGGACCAGAGTTCATGCTCCACAAATGATGACTGCTATAGTGAGTGCTCTGTGCTATTTCTCCTCATTCCTTTAATTTTTTTCATAGAATCATAAAATCATTTAGGTTAGAAAAGACCCTTAAAATCATTGAGTCCAACTGTAAACATAACACTGCCAACTCCATTAAACCATGTCTACAAGAGCCACATCTGTATCTCTTGTAAATACCTCCAGGAACTGTGACTCAACCACTTCCCTGGGCAACCTGTTCCAGTGCTTGACAATCCCTTCTGTGAGGAAATGTTTTCTAATATCCAGTAACCTCCCCTGTCACAACTTGAGGGCATTTCCTTTCATTTGTTGTGCTGTGATTTATCCCGCATTTATTTCCAATTCCCCATCTATATGGGAAGGAAGAGAAGTCTATTTGGAGGATGTCTCTTTTGGAAGGGAGTAGAGGTTTATTTAAGGATAAGCACCTGGGTGAAGATTCAGTGTTTATAATAGTCAGAAAAGAAGGACAGTAAACCAGATAAGCATGAATGCTTTCCAGCTCTGAGGAGCTGTGGTCCAGAAACACCCTGTACTAGAGACGCTATCATTAACAATAGTCAATGGGTTAGTCTTCAGTAAATTTGTCCAGTCACAACCTATGAGAGGTGTGACTGTTCACCTCTCGGAAGCCATGAGTATGCATACAAAATTAACACTTCAAGGAAGAAGAAAATACAACCTTTGTTTATATGTTTATACAAATAATTAAAGGATTCACAACAGCTTACCCAACAACCTTTTTTTGTTGCTTTCTACTGCAAGACTAACCAACTTCGGTGAAACCTCAGGTGCTCTTTTTCTCATGCACTGGATCCCATTCCTCTTTTTGTTTTTAATTATTAACAATGGGATACTGGAGGAATGTTCAGGAAGTCTGTAGCTACTGAGAGAGGCATTACCGCTTATATGAACAGACACCGCACAGAGCCTATGAACACACAGGGACTTCTAACCCTCCTACAGTAATTACAGCTGTAATTGAGAGATGTAATATGATTCTCTTTCCATAGATTTTAGTTGCATAACAAACAAGACAACACTAATTGTCATTTTGGATGAAATGCTATTCCAAACAACCAAATATTTCTATCGGCGCAACTATTTTCAATCACTTGCACAAACAAGTGGCTACACTTTATTATGTACCCAGGTTGATTGTTCATGGCAGAGAGCAAAGCATCAACTCCTGGCATCACAGGCTTAATTTCGACATTCTTCTCGAACATGGAGAGTGAAGGATGATATGCAAAAGAGTCCTGTTTCTGTACTAAATGAGCTTGGCAAGCAAAAGGTGAGATACTGAAGTGATGATCTAAAGAAAAAAACCTCTGCGGGAGCAGTTTTTCTGCATATAAGATGAACTGGATCTTGAAAGTCCAGGGAAGAGAATATGTTAGTAGTCTGGATAAGACACTCAGCATGTCAAGCACCATCTTCTCATGTAACACCCTTAGAAAGTTGACCAGATCTAGCGAGGTTTTTTTGGTGATTCTTTTTAATTTTTTTTTTTTTTTTTTTGCTACTCCTTCAATTGGTCTTTGCTGAGAGCTTTCTTAATCTTTTTTTTTTGTGTGTGTTTGGAGAGCAGAATATTGTTACTACTATGCCTGAATAGTACATTGTAAATCATACATAATTTTACATACATGAAATTCTAATCATGACTGTATTTTTTGTTTGGTGGTTTTTCTCTACTCTTGTCTGAAGATGACTAATAAAACTTTAGTAGTTGGAGTTGTTTATAAACAGAAGTTGACGGTGTCTTTCTTTTGTATTTGAAGGCAGGTGAAGATAAAACATCCTGAAAGTGCACACATGCTTCACCTTGAATCAAACCAAGATTTTTGTAACAGTCTCTCACTCCTCTGTCTGATGCTCAAGGTTGGCACATGAAGTTACTGAAGCAGCTTCAGCAAGAATTATCAGGCACTCAGTGACAATATCAGCATAAGATTTTTTCCTCCTGTAGTATTCCTTTCAGCATTGTTTTCTTTTTAATGATTGGTTGGTTATAATCACTTCAGCTTCACTTCACTGCCTGCCACACACATTTCCTTCTTGCCATTCTCCCTCTTTTTTTTTATCTTCCTTATCAGTTCTCCCTTTCGTCACTTCGGAGTATGCTGTTAGCAAATGCCACCCACAGATTTAACAGCAGTTTTATGGCCCATTGTAAAACTAGTCTACAGTTCATTTCTTTCTCATTATTCGTGCTCTGACCCTGTGTAAAAGGGGAGACAATCTTATAGCGTGTCTCTGATGCCAGGTCCTGGTTGGAACCTCTCAGAACCATTTTAATACACAGTGAGGATAATTTAAGATGTTGACTAGATCTCAGCTAAATAAAGTAACAGTATTTTTCCTTTACTAATCTCATATTTTTTGTCCCGTAACTTCCCTTAACGTGAGGTCATAAGAAATGTTCCTATATTCAGTACCAGTATTTCATTTTTGGTGAGACCTCTACCACATCTGAATTTACTTGACCTGTTTTTTGCAGAAGTCAAGTATTTTATCATAAGAAGGCCATCAATGGAATTCTAAATATTCTTATTTTGTGATATTAGCTTTCAAAATCAATTATTTATAAACATAAAACATAAAAATAGGCAGCAGAGGAAGTAAATTTCTCTTCTAGACTTGCATTTATTTTGCAGCACAACCTATGAAGACTGGAACAAAAATTATTTGTGCCACCTATTGAGTGATTAATTTTTTATAACAAGTTGTTTGCTCAGCAGTTGTCTAAAGGGTGCTAGTAAACTAGATTTTTGTTCTACAGTAATTTTAATAGTAGACCACAGCTACTTCAACTCTAGAGTACCCTACATAATTTTACTGCAAAATGATGAAAGACATTAGAAGATGTTGTCAGAAATGTCTGGATCAAGGCCATTGTGCTAAAAATATATCACATACATCAGAATCTGCTTACATTGTGCTGCTGTACATATTAATATTGCTTTTGCTTGCTGGAGGAAATATATCAAATGTGGTAAATCATCATTTATTTCCATGGTGTTTATTATTAGTATCTTTGTGTGGTCTAGAGGTCAGTCAAGAGTAGGGTCCCATTTTGCTAAGAAGTGTACAAACACAGGACATGCTGTGCGTTGTGCAGTGGAAAACAGTCCAAATATAGCTCAGTTAAGTGCAAATGGAATATGCCTGGAGACAGTGGCAGTGTAGCTGCATCCTTGTAGCTTGCACCTCCAGACTAATTTTATAGGGCATATTAGTTTAAGCACCATGCTCCACCACCTGCTTCTGGAATTCACATTAGTTTCTTCAAACTGCTGCAGAGCCCTTCCAGTAAGTCGCTGTTTTTTTTCCATGCTTTGTCAGCTGAGGACCTATTTGTAGGCAATTTGTAAGCTCTTTGCCTAAATCAAAAAACAGAATAACTGGTTTCCCAGGAGGAGAAGTGGATTTGTGTACAAAAAAGTTTTAAGAAATGCCTACAAAGTTTGTTACCTCAGTTAAAAGTAATTAGTGTCCCTAATGTAATAGTAGTGATTTCTGTTAGTCATCCAAATCTGGACTGTCTCAACTGGTTTATGTTCATCTGACTGTTCATATTAAATCATGAGTTGTAGTCATAGGCTCTGCAGTTTACCTGACAATAATTGCACTTCTGTCTTGTGCTACATGAATTGCTATTGCCTAATTTTGTAGTTTTACACATTTCTGGAAATGGTGCCCAAGATTGTTCATTTATTAAAGTACATTGCTGCTCTTCCAAGGACAGTCAAACAGAAGTAACTTCAATTTGGAATAAGCCAGGTGACAAAAGCATGCCCTAATTACACTATGTAACATATGGCTCACGTAAGTACCTACAACATTCTAACACCACTGGTATTAAAACTGCTTTTGTTCTTTCCTTACTGTTAACTAAAGCTGCTTAAGCCTTACTGTGTTGATGGAGGCCCAGATGGCAGGCAAAGATCGACAAGTGCAGTGATATGTTCATTCCTCTGCCTGCTTCCTTAATAACAGCCCCAGAAGTGGCTTAAGAACCATTATATTATGATTATTTTCCTGCAATATTTCCAGTGCACTAGATAAACATCAGTGGTTATCTAAAGTGGTTGAACAGTATCAGAGGATAGAAGAGAATCTAAGTCTATAGTCACATTGCATCTCAGAGGAAAATTTAGTCTTTCACTCCAATCATTAGAGACCTAAGGCTGCTCTTAGCAGCTGTTCTCTTACCTTTGGATTTATCTTTTCAGAATTAAAGAACAGCATCTTCTAGTTGATACCCGGAAAAAACTTCTATCAATGAAATTCCTGATTTTCACCTGTAAGAAAAGCCTGAGTCTGTAAAAACAACGTATTTATATGTGAAGATATTTGTATAAAGCTTTTAAATATTTTTTTTTACTAATTATTCAATCACAGAAAGAGCACAACTGTTCAGCTGATTTATGAATATAATTAAGAACTAAACTATTATTATTATTATTATTTTAATTTGTAAAGCAAACCCAAAGACCAAAAGGAAGAAAAGGGCAAAACTCCCTGAGTATTCCAAGAGAAAGAAAAAGCCAAGACAAAAAACTTAATGATTGCAAAGAAAGCAAAAAAATTTCTTCAATACTAATAGAATATTTCATGAGCAGTTTCCTAAACGTAAGAGGCTAATTAGTTAGTGTAGAAGGAGCTATTAAAAAGCCTACAGCGGGGTTTTTTGTGGATTTTTTTAATTTTTAAAATTGAATTTATTTTTTCTTACTCACAGTTTTTGTAGCAATTATCTTTTCAAGCTCCATACTGACACTGGTAACATTCTTGATTTTTAATTAGGTTAAATTAGAACCTCCTTTATCTGGCCTGCACATGCACATTATGTCCCCACTGGTCATTAAGGCAGAAACAGCACAAAGTCTGAAGTAGTGAACTAATTCTAAAGTACAGCAGTCGAGAGTTTACTGAAGTTACTAAAGTTTAAAGAAGCAGAATGAACTGTACTTTTATAGCAGTAATTATGTTCTGCATGTCGATAGGTCTGGAGGAAAAGGCAACCAATGTAATGAATTAATACTTTGTCCAAATAGATTTTTTAATCTTGTTGAATGCAACTATCTTTAGTCACGGTTCCAGATCATCTGTTTGTACTGTACACCCATAACCTGCAGGGGCAAGACTTTGAGTGAGAGAGAAGGATTGCAGCCACATGAGTTCTCGCTAAAGAAAGCTGTGGACCTGTTAGAGAAGGAGGATGAAGATGAGCAAAGATCAAGAGGCCACGGTCTCAAGCTCTGCCAGGGGAGGTTTAGGTTAGATAGCAGGAGGAAGTTCTTTACAGAGAGGGTAATCAGGCACTGGAATAGGCTGCCCAGGGACCTGGTGGATTCTCCGTCCCTGGGGGTGTTCAAGAAGAGACTGGATGTGGCACTTAGTGCTGTGGTCTAGTAACTGCAGTGGTAGTGGATCACGGATTGGACTTGATGATCTCAGACGTCCTTTCCAACCCATCTAATTCTATGATTCTATGATTCTATGAAAGGGCTGGAACAACTCTCCTATGAAGACAGGCTGAGAGAGTTGAGGTTGTTTAGTCTGGAGAAGAGAAGGCTCCGGGGTGACCTTAGAGCAGCCTTCCAGTACCCAAAGGGGGTTTATAAAAAAGAGGGAGAGGGCCTTTTTACACAGGTAGATATTGATAGGACAAGGCAGAGTGTATTTAAACTGATAGGGAGCAGGTTTATATTAGATATTAGGAAAAAATTCTTTACTGTGAGGATGGTGAGACACTTGAACAGGTTTCCCAGAGAAGTTGTGAAAGTGTTTAAGGCTAGGTTGGGTGGGGCTCTGAGCAGACTGGTCTAGTGGAAGATATCCCTGTCCATGGCTGGAGGGTTGGAACTAGATGATCTTTCAGGTTCCTTCCAACCCAGGCCATTCTATGATTCTATGATGATTCAGGAACTTAAGCCAGTCTCATAGAATCATAGAATATATTGAGTTGGAAAGGACTCACAAGGATCATCAAGTCCAACTCTCAAGTGAATGGCCCATAGAAGGATGGAACCTGCAACTTTGGTGTTATTAGCACCGTGCTCTAACCAGCTCCTTCTCTAATGGTGCTAAAACTGATGTCTACAATTCTACAGGACCAAAGATGAATGCTTTGTTTTTCTTACATGACAGAAGTTAGAATATTGCTGGTTTTAAAATTCTTTACAGATTTTGTTTGCCTTAGCAATATCTAATGCTATTTCATAGATGTGATTTATGATCTGGAGAAAATCATGGGATCTAAGCTCATAGAGGTGCTCATGAGCACTCTGTAAGAAAACTAATAGCTTTAAAGGGAGGAACCCCTAAAGGAGCTGGATGCTCAGAGTGGGATAACATGACTTCAGTCTTACTCATCCTTTCCATTGTTCCAACCAGTGGAAACTATCCTTCAAAGTCATAATTTGGCTCTTAATGCACAACTGAACTGGATTTAGCCAGAGGAACTCCAATCTTAAATCCAAAAGCAATAATATCTTGTAAGTAAAGGTTCATGAGAACTGTGAGTCAGATAATCTAACTAACTGTAGTAAAACCTTAACATAAGCCACAGAATAGTCATGGTTAGAAGAGAGGGCTTCTAAGAACTTCTCTCAAGCTGTTAAATACAGACACAGCATATGACAGGTACCAGCTTGAGCAAAAGCATTCCAAGGCATACTTCACTTTTCTACCTAAACTTCTGAAAATGACAGATACTCTGTCAAAGGTCCAAATATATCATAGACACATACACAATTGTGTGTGTGTGTGTATATATGTACACACATATATATATTAAAAAAAGACAGTCAATAAGACTTTGCATATGACTTGACTCATAAAACTTGGCAATACTGTCATATGCTCACCTATGCAAGCTAAGACATAAACCATGTGGTAATATGTCAAGAGTGCCAGGGATTTGCAAAGCTCTGGAAGTCCCCAAGATGAACACAGACTTTTTAGTTCTGAAGTATGTGTAAAATATATATGTAAATTAGAACTCAAAGCAAGTTTAATTTTTTAGGTTGTTTCCATTTACAAAGGTATTTCATAGACCATTCTAGTCTACTCCAACAAAACTGCCTTTATTTGAAATCTAACATACAAACTTTCTCTCATTTGTAGAAGCAACAGAACTGCCTTTATTTGAAATCTAATATACAAACTTTCCCTTATTTGTAGAAGCAAACCTGTATTAAACTGCACAAAAGACAGAGTAAGAGCATTTCAAGACTTTTTACATACTCTTGAATATGTACATTAGTAGACTCAAGTAATATAAATTAAAATAAACTTTCCTGAGTTTAATAATTCAGTATTTGAATTGGACCTTGTGGTAGGGTGATATCCTGTAGTGTCTCCCATTTTTTTTAGCATTTCTCCATCTTTTAATAAAATGCAAGAAAATGTGAAAGGAAGATTAAGATTATGACATTCACATTCTGTCACTTATTCTTCAGAGAACATACCAGCAGTACATTTTACATCTAGTCATTAAAGCTACAAGAGTAAATTAAAGCCTGAATGTCTAAATCCCATTTGCATTTTTCAGTGCATCTGCTGTGAGGGACAATGGGAGATCCATAGCAGAAGAGATGTCCTCGTATTCCCCTATTGCCCTGTATGTATAGAGATCAGTGGGTTACAATTAGCATGATCATTTGGAGAAGCATTTTAATTTACCAAAAATACATAGGACTAGACTCAGTTGTTTTACATTTTAGTTCTTCACTATGCCAGGCTGTTTTGCACTTCATATTCCCTTTCAAGCTTTAGTTCTACTATGTTATGCTGCTTATTTATTGAAATGATGTTTTCAATATATTGCTGTCAGGCTTGTAGAAGCCTTTGGCACACTCCAAGTGAGCAGTAGCACAATAAAACTGAAATATTTTCATGGCAATATTCAGAGACTTTTGAGCTACAGGCTGTATCATGAACTGCAATTAACATTGTTTCTCAAAGTGAGTGAAGCTCCACTAATATCAGATTTTTCTGAAATCACTCTTGGATCAAGCTTCAAATTTTCTATTTGTAAAAAGTTCAAGCATTTGATGAAGTTTCACTTGTCTGCAAATAGATATTTGGGTTTTTTTTCCCCACTGGAAAAAAATGATAGGGGCTAATAGACAAAAGCTTTTGTTTGTTTGCTGCAGAACAGCTGCTCCTAATCTACCTTGGACTTGCACTGGTATTGCAGTATCAAGGAAGATGTAAGCAAACAAACATGAGGACAATGAGATCCTGAAGGGCAGATTTCCAGCACCAGAAAACCCAGTAGTAGTGAATTCAGATGCAATCTGATGCAATAGCAATGTACTTCACTGCAGTCATTTGTTATATTGTCCTTTAGCTCCAAATGTGCAGAATGGTTTTCTACTGAGTCTGCATAATTGCATTGCAGGAGATATCTGGGACTCCTGGAAATGCTGGCAGCTGGGATCACTTTCATCTGAACTAGCATGTGAGGCTCTTAAAATTTAGAAAAGCATTTTGTTATTTTTCACAGTTACTTGTTTATTCATGACTGTCCAGGGCCAAAGGGTAAAGACACAAGCTCTGTCAGTAATAAACCCTCCATCGCTACCTGCAATCCTGTCCCTGATGACTGGCCTGTGTCACAGAAAGCCAGCTAGCTGGCACTGCAGCAGACATCTCTCATTTTACTCTACTGTGTGGCCTCCCCCACCTCCTTATTTGTCACAGATCTAGAGCTGGAAGGATAAAAATTGAGGGGAAGCCAATATTTCCTTACACTTAATCTGTGTGTCCAGAGACAGCATACACATGCTGTTAATCTCCAAATCCCCTAAACAGATAAAGCTTTCTAGAGAAGCTGCTGTAGACACCAAGGAGAAGATAAAACTCACTTGGTTGCTTCCTTGGGAGACTTCAACTTCCTAGCCTGAATGTGGACATAAAGTGCAGGAACAAATCCCTGTCTTGGTCTGGTAATTTCTTCCTGTAGGAAGAGATAAAACCTGCTGAAAATAAGGACAGAACTATAAAACTTCATTCCAGCAATCTGAGGCATCAAGAAACCTATCAAGACAACCTCCAACTTGGCTGCTGTTTGGCTGTTTGCAGCGAACATGCCGGCTTTTCCTGGCCAGGCTCAGTACAGTCATGGCACTTGTTGCTCTAAAGATTAAAGTGTCCTTGACAAAGGAAAGGTCACTGAAAGCTCCACATAGTGCTGCAGATTTTCTGTGGACTCTAAAGCTCTGTTCTTTAGTTACTCATTTCTTGCTCTTCTAACTAGTGGTGCAGAGAAGTGGAATGTATCGCATTTATTTGACTTTACTGGCTACTTCAACTACCCATTAAAGAGACCTAGACTAAAGTATCACTTTCAGTACAGACAATTCTGCATAGGATAATCCAGCCTAGCTGTAAGATCTACTTAGGCCTGTGACAATTTGTGACATTTAGGATTTGCCAAGAAAGAAAAAAAGGAGGTCAAGAGTAATAGAAGATTGGAGCACTGCTGACAGGACTTCCATGGGAGCTGGCACAAACTGGCACTAAATCAAGAGATAACTTTTTGACTCTGCTTTAGTTATCCTCACTGACCTTGTGAAAAAAAAAAGACCTTTCTGAGTCTGAGTTTTCAAGGTAAAGAATGAGGTAATACCCCTTTGCCCACCATTTCTTTTAAACTGGGAAGATTTTGGTAGTGAATGTCTCATTCCATAAATGTACAGTGTGCATAGTTCAAGGATTCAGATCTGAAGTATGCTGCAGTGTGTTTAGTAAACTAAATTAAAAAACTGTGTTTGTAAAAGACAACTATAATTCATGAAATGCCCTTACTGTCACTCAGCCTATTCATGTGCCTTCTTTTAAAAACACAAGGATAGTGCAAAAGCAAAAGGCGGACCCATGAAGTAGAAATTCAGAGAATAGAGATGTAAAGATAAGGCCTCTGATTAATTTTACTGCAGCCATTAAGTTTCAACAAACACCCAGAAATCTTTTGGGTGAAATTTATAGCTGCAAATTAGATTTCATTGGAATATCAAGCCCTTCCACCCCTCCTCTGGCTTTATTTTCCTTGCTTCAAGAAATCCCTCAACCCACATAAGGAGCGTACATTTTTTATATGCTTATATATACATGCATAATTAATATCTTGAGAGAAAAAGTACTTTAAAGTGGAGTGCATTCAAAAGTGAATCAATTTTAGCAATGGATGCGTGTACAGCCTATGTTCTGTCTTGGTTGTTGGTCGTTACATAGCACTCTCCAAATAATAAATGGGTATTTATTCTCCTACTGTTCTTCTTAGGTGGCTAGCAGACACTTTTCCCAGCATCAAATGGTTTATTTTTATAAACCTGTTGCTAATCTATTCAACAGAATGTTCTAAAGCCATATGTCTGGTGTAGAAACCCCTTGACTAATAATTATAATTAAGTAATGAAGATTATGTCACTATATCTGGTGATCTGGCAGGTAAGGGAATACATGGAGAAACAGAATATATAAAGATGAGCTAGTCTAGAAGATATGCATCCTTGTAGTCTTCAGGGTATTCACTAATAAAATTAATGTATGACTTGTAATTATATTTTGTAAGTTAAGGGAGAACCAGAATCACATCTAAGGGATTGGAAATGAAAAGATGGACTGATTAATTTTTTGCTATATATAAAGAAAAAATAATAATTACAATTTGCTAAACATACCTTGAACAATAGAAAATTTAATTAAGGTAATAAATCGATAAGTATCTACACCAGTGAGGACTAATAACAAGTCAAAGAATGCAGATGCAAAGGCCTATGACATGATATTTTAGGTCAGATTTTGATCATATAGGTATTAGATGCATTTATAAAATCTGATGAGACTTTAGGAGTCATGGAGAGAGAAGCAATTTCATAGTGAACAACAACATGAGTTTGAGATCCCTCTCTAGTGAAACAGTACAATGACAAACAGTAAAAACTTGCCTAGTTAAATATAGAGACAGCTTTCATTATAAAAAAGAAAAAATATTTTATTCCAAATTGGACAGTGATTTTCTAGAAAACTTTCTAATTAGCTTGAAATAGTATGGGTGGAATTCTGCGTGAATTTGAAGTCAACAACAAAAGACCCATGAACTCCTGTGGGAGCAGACTATTTTATTGAACACAACATTTTTATACTGCATTTATTGCTGTGGTTTCTGAGTATCTTATGGGGGATTAGGGCAATGATTTTCACCCATGGTTGCTCTGCTGCTCCCCTGGGGAAGAAGTGAATGTGTGTGGGGTGATGCACTTTTCTCCAGAGGTGAAATGGAAAGATCCTGCCAGGAAACTCCAGCGCTTCCTTATGAAAAAAACTGCAGTGGACGTGTATGCAGGAGGTGAAGTATATCTGGAATCAGGCACATATGCTGTGTGGCTACTACAGACGGATTTGGCTACTGAAAGGAGCTCTGTAACAATGCCAGTGTATAGAGGCTGCCAGGACAAAGGTCTAAGCCCATACCCATACATCTCCAGCTTGACTGTACATGCTCTTCTACCAAGGTCTGAGCAGTGCTAGCAATGAGCAGCTGCAGGGGTAAGGGAATTTGCAGTCACATTTCACTTTCACAGCATTACACTGCCAGTCAGTCATCTGTTGGCTTATCTGACCCGTATTTCATCCTCTCCAAAGTAGCTTAACTTCTAAAAATCTTCCTCTGTCCACTTTTAATTCAGAAGAGTAGCTTGTACTGATTATCCTACAGGACCTCTGAGTTTTACCACAGGTGGAATGACTATCTATGTTTATTTAGCTTGCTCAGCAAACAGTTCTTTAAGGAGTAATTATTGACCAATCAAAAAAAGGCAAGTTAACTGTTGCAGAAATACAAAGTGATCACATAGTGTCTTAATCAGGAAAATACTGTTTGAAACAAGACTTCATCAAAGCCCAGTCAAGTAAACTGGAAAATGTAAAAAAATCTGTTTAATATGCCATTTACTTTTTTATCTACTGTCATAATTCTTAAAAAAACCCAAACAACAAACCCAAAATGCTGCTGTAGCTGCTCACTGGTGGAATACAGAAGATGGTACAGTAATCAGGTGATACAAAATTGTGGAAATAAAAAATTGCCCATTTCTTACTTTCAGTAGACGCTAATGGTATCCAAATGAAAACATCCGAAACTATGTCTTTCTAGTAAATATTCAGTTTACTTAGAGATTATAATGCTAGCTCTACAGAGCACCTAAATAACAGAGCTGTCATCCTCTATTCTATACATTTGAAGGGTACTGATAATACATCTGATGTAGCATTTCCTCAAATGCTGTTCTTCCTTGATCTGAATACAAAGAAAGAAGGTGTGATTTTTTTTCCAGTAACAGGCAACATTTTATAAAGGAATTCAAGGCTAAACAATCTACAAAGTCTCATTACAAATGCAAGAAAATGAAACACCATCATATTTTGTTGTTACAGTTATGAAAACATTCAGCTTGGGTGTCATGGGCACCCTGCAGGAAAACACAAGTTCAGCATTGTGTAAACAACAACAGTATCCTTATATGTGGGAAAGCTAGGGAAATTCACACCATGAAGATTTTCAGTGTAAAGGAGCTATGGAGGTTGTCCTCTCCGGTACAGTAATTTTAAAAATCAGGATTTTTCAAACTGGCGCCTACAGTGAAATCTTAGTTACCATATTAAACTAATAAGTAACTTCAGTATCAGAGCTATAACTCAGTCTGTTGACTACTACTAAATATTAATATTTTACTTGTGAACTAAAAAGTCTGAATTTTTTTTTCTAGGAAGTAAAACAATGCCAAAGTAACATAGCTGGGATTTTAACTTAATTTTTTTATGTTCCTTCTATAAACAGTAATATGTTAAATGATACCATTCTAAAAAAGAATAAAAGCAAATAGTTGTAAGTAAGTAAGTTGTAAGTAAGGTTGTCAGTACTATTACTGAGCAAGACATTTACTTCAATTCTCCTGTTGAAGTTTTCCCTAATATTGACAAGCAGAAGTCTCTACTTCCCAAAGGAAATCTCACATTCACACTTGCTTTATACTTTTCAGTATTTTCTCTTAAATGGTCCAATTGTGCTCTTTAAAAATCTGGATGTGTTAGTCTTTTGCATAAAATTAAATAGCCCTCACTTTTATTTTGTATATTTTGTATGCTGGGGAATTCAGATCTGTTAGCAGTGATGGTCCATAACAAAATTTCAGCTCTGACACTGGAACACGCACATTTCTTCCCAAACTTGGTATTCGTATTCCTTTCTAAATCCACATTTGCCAAGGGTCTCCCTTTTCATTTTGAGGGGATACTTTGTGTAATGTGAGCACAAACATATATGAAGAAATGCAATAAACATATCAACTGGAAACATGCAGCATCATACTTTTACTTTCTGCAGGTGCTAGCCATAATATGCACAAAAAGGAAACAAATATTCCCAAGACCAGATGGCAGGGCCAGAGCATGGCTAAACCACATGGACCATCAGACAGACTGACAGCAGGTATGTCCATCATTGATCCAAGGCCAAAGGGAAGAAGGACAGGAGAGCAGAGCTATCATTCCAAAGACCCATGTTGGCAGTTATGTGGGGAAGGAGCATGCTGACCTCCCAAGGTGAAACTCACTGGAAAGGACAGCTTGGAAAATGTGAGGAAGTAAATTGGATGCAGCTATTTGGTCTTAGTATGTCCACAGAGGCAGGGTGCTGTGTAGATTTCTTTGTAAATAAACTGAATTTCTCTAAAGAAAGACCTTATTGTAAAAATCAATTTCTCTTACCAGGAGACTAATTGAGTGCAGCTCTGAATACTGGCTAAGCACTTGAGTCATAAACCAACAAGATAAAGCTTTGAGTATGGTAGAAAAGTTACTAAAAGAATCTTTTCAAGCCTATTCTGGAACATTACACAACTTATTTCTTCTTTAGTCTTATTCCCAGTGCTCACTGCCATCATTCTCAGAGGTTCCTTTCTTACTGACAGCATGTGAAAAGCATAAACACTAGAGATAGTCCCCCTTTCTACAGCAGATTTCTTTCATGTCTCTTCAGGTTTCAAAGCAATGTCCAAATATTGATGATGAGGGAAAATCAGCCCTAAGAAACAGGAAATTGGCAAATAAATAGGTGGAGGCATAAAAGGAATGCTTATCTCTTATTAAATTTTATTTATCTTTGAATCACTGTGGAAGGCATATACAGGTCCTGACTGTTTCTAAAGGGAAGGTATTGGAAAGCCTGTGTTGGTACAGAAGAGTGAAGAATCAGGAGACATTTCAGCTGAGCAGTGGCTGGCAGGACTCATTATCAACTTGCTTCCTCCAGCTCACAAACCACAAATTGTCTTTCCATAGCTAAATGTCATTATGTAAAAGGATAAAACTTGTCTTCTGTAACACCTCAATACACAATTAGCCTGGGGAACTTAGAAGATGCTATGTACATATATGTGTATATGTTTTTTTTTATAAAGTCCTATACTCAAAATACATACCTGAAGAAAGATTATCATTAAATAAGGTCACGTGTCCTTGTGCTTTGTGCCAAGATTAAGCAAACTACCGTACAACAGTCGAAAGAGTGCAATATCACCAGAATGCATGGACATTTAATAGGAACAAAAGATCTCCCTCATACAGATATGAACACTGAGCAACTTCACCAGCTGCAGCGAGATTACTCCCTGTAACTTAGGCAGTTTATGCTTTTAGTGTTTAAAACTATGGATGCGCCTTCAATCTTGAGCCAAGTGTTCACTAATATAAAACTTAATTTGTGATGTGTATTGTTTATTTCATTACATGAAAGTACATTTCATTAATGAAAAAATTCCTTTTCTTTAGAATCATGTTTTTCCTGTTTTGGGCCATAGGTGAATAACAGTGTATGCAAACTAAATAAAAGTAACATTTGCACTGTGAATTATTTTCTTTTTCCTCTTGTTGAAAACATTCCCTCCCTCCCTGCTAGTAACCATAAATCTTTTTCTGTAATGCTCTGTTAGCTTTAATAAAAAGTGCAGCACAGTAGCCAGCACTGGCTTTCACTTACTGTAGCTGAATGTTAAGCAGCATCGCAAAATGTTAAGTTGCAAGAAAAAGGAATAGTTTTTAAGACTGTGTATTGGGTTTCCATGGCAAGGTTTTGGAAAAGGGTGTTCTACAGGGTAAGGTTCTGTGAGAAGTTGCTAGAAGCTTCCCCCATGTCCAACAGAGCCAATGCCAAGCAGCTCCAAGATGGAACTGCTTTGGCCAAGGCCAAGCCCATCAGTGACAGTGGCAGTGCCTCTGAGGTACTGTATTTAAGAAGGGAGAAAAAGCTGTGCAACTACAGATGGAGCCAGAAGGAGCCTGTGACCCTGTGAGACACTTGTGCTGGAGCAGGTTTCTGGCAGGACCTGTGGCCTCATGGAAAGAGAAGCACACACTGGGCAAGGTTTTCTGGCAGGACCCCTAGGAGGATCCACACGGGAGCAGTCTGTTCCCAAAGAAATGCATCCTGTGGAAGGGACCCACACTGGAGCAGTCTGCAAAGAACTGCAGCTTGTGGGGAGGACCCATTTTGGAGAAGTTCATGGAGGACTGTTTCCCATGGGAGGGACCCCACACTGGTGCAGGAAAAGAGAGTGAGGAGACCTCCCCTTGAGGAGGAAACACAGGCAGAGATAATGTGTGGTGAACTGACCACAGCTCCCATTCCCCATGGAAGACTGAGAATTAACAAAGCTTCTCACCTCCCTCTTTACACTCCAGTAGGAAAATGCTAATTTACTGATAACCTCATCATAGCTGTCTCACATTCCATTTTCTCTGTTTCACAATTCAGACAGGAACATATGCACTGGCACCATGCGTCGTTGATGGAAAAGTACTTGGGATTCTTTTCAGCAAAGATTCTGTTCACAAAACCTCATCCAAGAGAGGGAGAAGACTTAAAATATTTAGGGCATGAAACCCATATATCAGAATTGCAATCCTTTCTTCTATGATCTTGTTGATAATATTCTGATGCTTTGTGACTAAGGTTCCTATCTGCAGATATCTATAACCTGACTCTTGAAAAACAAAATATTACTTTAGTTCTCTTAACACTGTCAGTGGCAATATGTACTGAGAGGATGTGTTCGTACTGTTGGACTGAATTTCCCACAGGAGTTCTAGTCCACAGTCATCCACACTGCCTACATCTTGATCTGTCTGTGAGGAAAAGTCTGGAAGCAGGCAGATAGTTTCTCAGCAACTGCAGGTGGTCACAACTGATAGGATTCCAGCTTGGATTCTGGTTTTCCTGCCTGCTGCCCCCTGACATACCCTGCCCCCTTTCTTGCTTGGTGCCACTAGGCACAAGGCACCATGACTGTGCCTGATGCTGTGTCATGCACTGCTGGAATGAGCAGCTCTCACCTTCTTACTTCTGCTGTAACAGCAGTAAAGGTGGTGAGGATCAACCACAAGTTGTTTTACCACAAGTGATGGATCTGTTGCAGTGAACCTGTCCCAGGCCTGGTACACACAGATCAGGAAACCATTTCACTTAGAAATAAAACTCCAGTGTGGAACATCCTTATTCCCCTAAAACAAGTCTGGAGCAGCTCATCAGATTTACTCTTGCGTCACATGAAAAGGGGGAATGTGCCTGACCTTTAGAATGGGAAGTTTTCCTCGAATCTTAGTATTTTACTTGTCTGCCAGCACCCCAGGAAAGATGAGACCCTTGTGCCTCATCAGTCTGACTGTTATGGGGACCCCTTACTGAACAGTTCTCTTGGATTGGAGGGTGGTTTGGCTGACTTATTTAGGGAAATATGCCAACAGCATAAGGGAGACCCCTCAGAGGGTCCTCTCACATTATTCAAGTATGCTCCCCACTGCTGGCAACCACTAGCACCCATGAAGGACTCACACAGTTAACAGAATAACACTCTTTATTAATAGAAAATTGTCACAGCTTAAGGTCTGAGGGTTGCCAGTGATGGTGTCTGGCTGCAAAAACGTATTCAAAGCAGTATACAAGCAAGCTCTAATCCCCAATAAAAGTGTTCAGCACGCATAGAGTATAGTTCTTATCTAAATAGGTGCCCCTATGGGGGAGAGGACTGTCAACAGCCTGTCAGCTGACCCCAGCAGTTACAATGTAGTCTTCCCTAACTTTTCCTACATTCTCAGCTTATTTTTATACTACTCCTTTATGTTTAGGTGGAGCTTGGGTGACTTTAGTCATAAATACCTTTGTTACTGTTTGGTGTAAAATTCTCTTGCTGTGCTTTTAAAGTTACAGTAAAAAAAAAATGTAGACTGCAAGCCCAGTGGGGGGTGGTCATACCTTGGAGGCAGGTAACTTCGGGATGGAGGTGTGTGTTAATATCACAATTAAGTTATAATGAACCCATTTCATCTGAGGAAAGAGATTTCACTACAGTTGTCTCAGTGGTAGGACATCTTCTCCCATCTCCCTTGGTTGGGAGGTGCTATGTGATTTTATCAGCTGTAAAGTACCATTAAGTTTCCCTCCCTGCAAGGACTTCTACAGAGCCTGACCATGGTGTCTCCACTCTGCTCCACCCTCCATTCCATCCCTCTTAGGAGGTGCTTACTGTTATACGGGGAATTCACGGAGCTGCCTACCTCATTCCATCCAGGAATTACCAGTTGCATTTTACCCTATAATTTCCGTACCATTACACCCTCTGTTAAGAATATAACTGCTCAGTTTCCTTTAACTTTCCCCCCAGCCATCTTTCCATGGTGTTCCCAGCCATCTTTCCACACGTTGCTACCACAAACCAGTCATGATCTTTTACAAAGTGGCTAGGACCAAAACAGATCACTCATCCAGTCTATACTAATTTCCAAGACATAGAAGACAGAGTATTTCTTTCCAAGCTGAGTCTGTGGACAAGGCAGTGACGCTTTTCCTCTCCTCCAGGGTATGTCAAAGCCAAGTTGACTAACCCAGCCAGCATCATGGCATGCTTCTGCAAGCATGCTGGTGTAGGTATGCATGCTGTTGGTGAGGCGAGCAAGGCTGAAGGGCAGTCAGTGATGTCTTTAGAGAGGTGACATGCTCTGCATACCCTTGCTTATGAAGGTATACTGGCAGACAATGGCCAGACCTGAGTTACTGGGGCTAGGAAGACTCTCCAAAGGACTATGCTCTCTCCCGGTCTCTCCCACATTTTGATGTTCTCCCTTCATACACTCAGCAGTAAAGCAGGCACAGTGAAGGGGTTATACACTCTACTGTCACAGTTGCAGCTCCTCAGACCTATACTGCAAATGTAGTCCTCATTTATCAGCTGTGTAAATAAGGCAGATTTCAAGCCCTGGTAGTTGCAGGCTGTGATCAACATCCTGTAGTAGTTATAACACTCCAGGCTAGACCACATTTTTCTCCGGTGTGGGTCAATGTGGCATTAAGCAGAGGTACTGTAACCAGAACACACCACCACTTCACTGATCTCAAAGGCCCATTTTGCTCTCCAAGGATACATCAAGAAGCCACTGGTTCTCTGGCCACAGAGATGCAGGTCAAACATCTAAGACAGACAGAGACATACAAACAGACAGCAGGGTAGTACCATTAGCATGGTGCCTTCAGAGAGACAGCTGTATCTCCCAGGCACACAGCTGTTGCAATCTGTGTCCAGGGATCTTCTCCAGGCAATTCTCCTGGGAAAAGACCTGCAGAGAAATGAGCCCAGCCTTGATAAAGGACTGTGCGTAGTGATCTGGCAGGAGCCAGAGTCTGCCCTCTTCTCTTTCCCAGCCAATTGTGAGAAAGAGGAGAATGAAGATTTGTTTCTGGGAGACTTCTTCATGGCTGTAAGTGCAGGCTCAGACTGGCAGGATAGCGCAATAAAAAATGGGACATGAAAATTACAAACATCAGCATCACTTCTGTGCCTGACTTTTGCTCATTCCTGCTGAACTGCCCATCAGAGAAGATGTGTTACAGCTGCCATGGCCATGCAGCAGCCTCTGTAGGGGAGAGAGCGCAGACCCAGAGGATGGGGAGTAACAGAGCATCTGGACCTTTTAAGATGTGAAAGAGGAACAGGACACACACACAGCTCTGATTTCCAGAGGGAATATTTTAAAATATTTCCAGGCCAAGATGGAGAGAGAAGGATAATGAAATTTTTGCCTTTTGGGTACAGGTACCTCAAAAAGGATAGTAAAAAGCACACGTCCCTGTGGATAGGACTATTCTCCTAAGAAGGCCAGATATGTCTTTGCTGTGATTTAAAGACAGAGGTTTTTCTTTTGCGGTTCTATGGCAGAGTTGCCCTCTTTTGCTGAGTTGAAAGTATCTGCTGTTTGGGTTTGTATGGAAGTCAGCTGCTGGCAGAAGGAGGATGCTTTCCTTCTCTGGGGTTTTGTGCACACTCCGGGCTGTTAGATGTGGCAGGGCGAGTGGTCATACTAGTGCATTTTGGTTTCCTTATCTTAAAACTGTAAAGAGCGAATGGGTCCACCCTTGATTGGAAGTTTTGGCCAAATATTTCTTAAACTGTAAGTGCTTACAGAACTGTAAAATTCCTTAGGACTGTTCCAAAATCAAATAACTTCTGTACCTGCCCACTCATTGCCTGAGCTAAGTAGCCAATAAAGTTGTGGCAATAGCTAAAGAAAAAGATACAGGTGCTGGTGTTTTTATGCAGAGAGGGAAACATTCTTTATGAGTCTAATGGTATGTATTTGGTTCTGCTGTCTGTGCATTCAGAAACAAACAAAACAAAAAGGCTAATACATAATGACGGTTATTCCTAATGTAGAGGTTGAGTATGTGGTCCTATCAGCACTGGCTTCCATTATCCAGTGGAAGTTCCACCCATGGATGGCTCTCCAGAGCTGCTGGCTGTGTAGAGAAGGCAGAAACAGGTTATCAGGTGGCATAACCTTCATTAATTCCCTTTGATATTGAGGAAAAAGCAAATGTTGGGGATTGAGAGTAAGCATCATATGGCCTTCCAGTCCCAGGTCTCACATGACTTGTGGTCAGCATGGGAGCACTAGGCAGCATGGTCATGCAGTTGCTTAACAGTCTGGTGAAGGCTGAAAATATATATTAATAATCATATTACCCATGTTATCATTTTTATCTGATCATTATATTTAAAATGACTACTTTAAATATCTTGGACTCCTAGATATAACTTTTAAGCAAACAATATAATAATTTTAGGAATGCAATGAGAAACAAATGAAATTACAACAGGGATTCTGCTGTGACTGTAATTCAGTTTTTCACTGAGCGTGATGAGTGTGACAGACAGGACCTGCCCTTTGCTTTGTGAACAGATGGAGGGCTGGTGGGACAAATTGTGTCTGATGTCAACTGCTTTGGCTCACCAAAGATATTAGGACCCAGAAATCTGCTAATTACAGAAGCAGTGAATTGTTGCACTGGCAGTCCTTCTTCCAGAGTTAGAGATCATGTATCAGTGTCACTACCTCTTGCTAATTCCCTACATTATACAGTTCTTGTAGATGAAGGCAGCAAAATATTTCCTTTACCTCAAGCTATGAAATAATTAAATGTGCAAAAATTTAAATCCCTCGGTGCTGGAGGTCGAGCGGTAAAGGCAGTAGAAGGGCCAAAGGTGGGCAAGAAGTAGCTAAGAGGTGGGCAGCGAAGCTGTCTCTTCTCAGTCTCAAAACTCTTTCAGTTGTAAATCAGATGACCTTTGTGCTACTTTTCCATTTACTTTTCATGGAGAGATTCAGAAAACCCAGTAGCCTAAAGCAAAAGCTGAACAAGCCAGGCTGCAAGTCAAGGCTTGCTTATCATGATCATCGCTCATGAAGATTTTCAGCACTTTCTGAAATGGTTTTCTTGTACCCATGTGGTAGGCATTTTCCAACCAGTGGAGAAACAGAAAAACTTGTCCTAAAAAGCATAAAATTAATGAACAGTAATTGAAAGAATGAAGTTTACAATGGCTGCACCTTGGTGCAAGCCTTCCCTGTAAACACCATCAATGGGATGATGGAAAAAAATGTAAGGTAAACAAAGAAATTGTTTGAAAGGTTCTAGAAGGGAAAACTCAGACTGATAGGATGAAAAGGGAAGCAGCTGCAGATGGACGCAGAGGTGGTTGCATTCCCTCCTGTGCCGGAGGGAAGACATTTAAAGTTCAAGGAGGTCAAGCTGAAGCAAGGCCACCATAGTCAGGATGGGAGATTATGAGCACCTATAAATAAGCTATGATCTAAGAGCTGCCTAATAGGATGTGAAGGATGAAGCAACAGCTTGATTCCAATTCAGTTGGAAAACTTTAAGATTCAGGTAATAATTCCAAAATCCACTTCAGACCTGAAGTGCAATGGAGCAATACATTATTAATTTCCCTCTTTTTCTCTACATCTTCTTTCCCCACTGTGCTACCACTGTCTGTGAGTTCACTTTCAATGCACCCATCTCTTCCAGAAATGATTCTTCCGTTTCCATCATCTTTCCTCATCCCAGGCTCTTTCTTTCTTTCTGCTTTTCCCTAGCTCCCTGCCATTAATTTCTATCTACTTTCCTCTCTTCCCTTGCTTAGTCCCACATCTCTCTTTACCAGCTCAGTCCTAGTAATTGTTTGCAGTTAAAAACCATATGTTAGATTCATCACAGACTACTCTTGTTTTTAGATGCAAGTCCTGATTTCAGCAGCCAGCAGCCTTTTATTGACATGATGCTGGGAATATGACACAAGTGGGGAAGGGAATTGGACTCCCATATTTACACTTGGTAAAACTACAGAATCAGTGTTACAACCCATTCCTGAAGGTAACTGATATTCTTGTTAATGAATCCCTTGGTGTGGATTAGAATGAAAAAAACATTGAAAGACTGGTGTTTTTACATATATATATATGTATATATATAGACACACATATATACACACATATATCTATATGTATAGGGTTAATTTTAGAACATAAATCCTTCAAAGGAGGTATGTAGATGTTTTGATTTTATTATCTATAGTAATATAACTATATAAAAGTATAAAGATATCTCTTAAGAAGATACATAAGGAAAAGAAAGAAAAAGAAAGGATAAGTGTAGATAGTGCAAAGATACCACCACCCATGGACACAGCAATGAGAATTGCTGCGAGAATGTTGCAATTTTAATGTCCNAGAATGTTGCAATTTTAATGTCCACTGGTTGAGGTTTTAGTCTTAATCTGTCAGGTATTGGGGTAGCCCATGAAACATAGAGTTCAATGGGTTAGTACACATTCAGGTTTACATGGAAAAGCCCAGGTACCTCCCCTGGTGTGGGGGAGAGTCTTACACTGATGCAATGCTGTGGATCATGGGCAGTCCTCTGGTGGAAGGCCCCAGAAATGAGTCTGGGGACACTTTGAGGATCTTTGATGGTTTATGACACTTTCTAAGACATGACAGCTGCTAAGACATGACATTAGCATAGTTTAACCAGTTATGCCCCATCAGAAGGGATGAATACCTTCAGGCCAACATGTGAATGTCCTGGTACTTCCCTGGAGGGTGGGGAGTTTTACAACTGAGCCAGTGGTGTAAGAGAGGAAACTGGCGTGATAAAAAGCATTATCCCACCTAGCAGAATTTGCTCCTTATTGGCCTTCTGCCTTATCTGGCTTAAAACCCAGCTTGTTGCTAAACAAAATTGTTTTCATGGTCATGCCCTGGTGATGACTGTTCACCTGCTCTGTCTTGTGTGGATCAGAGGTTTCACCAGCACACAAAAAAACCTCTCTCCTTCCCTTAGGTTGTGGGGTGCAAACCTGACCTCAGCAAAGCACCCTCTTGCTTTTGTAAATGGCTGATTGTCTGAGTCATTAACCACTAACATTGCAATGTCTCACACTAAGTAAGGTTCAAAAGAAGTTGAAACTCTGCAGTTAATTCTGTATCATGCTCTTACAAGTGCAGAGTTGTTTCCCCTCTCAGCTGCGCCTCCAGCATTTGGGGTTAAGGTGCAAGAGGACACTGCAGCTCAAAGTGGGGAGGACATTTTTGACACCAAGAGACATCTCTTTTAGAGTGACTGACTTTGCCTTCCACAGCACATGGCAAGTTGCAGCACTGTAGTAGAATTTGAGGGTAAATCAGGACACCCTTGACTGTGAGCAAGGCTACCAAATGTCTGGGGTTTACATAGACTTGACTTCTTTTCCAGCTCCCAAAATCTTTCTGGGGGAACATCTGACATTGTGAAAGCCCTTTGACGATGAAATTTTTGTTCCTACCATACTTTGTTGTCACAAAGCTACATTGGACTGATGCTTCTCTTAGTGCTGATACATAGCAAAAACATAGAATCATAGATCATATCCTCTGCATTTGGCAGCACAAATCCTAATCCTGATCCTAAAGACTATCAAAACTTTCCCTTGGCCAAAAGACCAAGAGTCGAATGCAGTGGTTAACATAGAGGAAAACAACAACAGTCCTGTTGTAAAGAGTAAATAGGAGTTCCAATGGCTCAGGGATGACCCCAATCTAGTATTTGGATTATCCAGTAGCATCAGGCATTGCCACATCTGATGGCCTCTGTGCAGGGACAACCCTTGAACTCCTCTTAAACTAAAGACAGATTGATAGTCAAAGACTGGTCACTCTGATGACCAGTCACATTTTCATGGATCGTCCAAGTGATAAAAGCATAAAAACCACTGTGCATGCTCTGCACAGTCACAGAACCCCTATGAACATCAGGGAAGGATGAGAGCACCATCTCAGTCTGCCTATGATACAGTGACTATCTGTTTCTGGCAGAAAGGGTCACACAGTGACAAGGGGCTGCTACATAGCTGAAGACTATGCCATGCGTCAGTGTGGAGGGAAAACCCTTGTAAACCTAAAATACAGAGAGCCAAATACATTGGTTTACTTGATTTGGTCTGGAAGCTTATTGTTTGGGTTTTTGGGGTTTCTTGGGGGTTGGTTTGGTTCGTTTGTTATGTTTTCGGTTTGCTTTTTTTTGTTTTGGTTTGGGTTTTGTTTTGTTCTAGTTTTTGTGGTGGGTTGACCTTGGCTGGACGACAGGTACCCACCCAGCCTCTCTATCTATCCTCTTCCCAGCAGGACGTGGGAGAGAGTAAGATGGAAAACAACTCGTGGATTGGGATAAGGCAGTTTATTAAACATAGAAGCAAAGCAAAAGCTTGCAAGGGCAAAAGTGAAGCGAAAGATAACACGGTTTATTCTCTACTTCCCATCAGCAGTGGCCACTTCCAAGAAGCAGGGCTTCAGCACATGTAATGATTCCCTAGCAGGCAGCCATTGAATGCCCCCCCTCCTGCTCCTTGCCTTGGCTTCTGTATCTGAGCTGATGTCATATTTTATGGAATATCCCTTTGTTTAGTTTGGGTCAGCTGGCCTACTTATGCCCCCTCCCAGAAGGAATGTTACAGTGCTGATGCTGTTCTCAGCAGTAGCCAAAACATCGGTGTGTTATCAACACCCTTTTAGCTACCAATGGAAAGCACAGCACTATGAGGGCTACTGTTAGGAAATGAACTGCAGCTCATCCAGACCCAATATAGTTTTCAACATACTCTTTTCTGTTTGCATTGCAAGCTGGTTTCTTGGAATTTTTTAGTACCATGACTGTAAAGCAACATAGAATCATAGAATAAGATGGGTTGGAAAGGACCTCTGAGATCATCAAGTCCAACCCTTGATCCACTACCACTGCAGTTACTAGACAATGTGCCAATACATGTCCTTACACAGTAAGTACAGCTGATAAATATAATTTCTACATAAATGCTTCCTCTGGAAAAAGGGGTGATTTTTTTCCTCTTCCTTTGTTATGACCATTTGTGCCAATTGTTAACATTTTTTTAAAACATCTGTCTTCTGAGCAATATGTTGTCCTAGACATGACACTGCCAAAAAAGTATGCTTAAATTAGGCACACTATTTTCAAACCTGGTTATTTAAACTTGCATATTTGTAATTGTATAAATAAAACTGTGGCCAGTGAAACTTCTCCCTCGTTCATCAGTTAGTATCAGTAATATTAAATATCAGTTCTCTAGAAAATGAAGGCTCCATTAAAATCATCTGTCACTAATTAAAAATGCCAATGGTTGTTTTCATGATTTATTTTGATATCTAAATGTTAAAAGCAATGTAAATGAGACATTTGCAGAGCTAATACCTAGTGCGTAATGAATACTCAACTGTTGTCCATCAGTTTATTAATAATTACCACAAGTGTAGTTAGAGTTAAAAATTTAGTTTTGCATCTTTATCTTTGCTTTGATAAACTGATTTATAAAAGGCCTGTAGCATAGTATCAGTGTAAAAACATCATTTGCCCTGAGCTCAGAAAGATTTTTTTTAAACTCCCAAGAGCTTTTGTTGGTTAGCTATTAGAGCATGTGGGAGGACAGGACCAAATGTACAATTTTGGAGAATACAGCTGCCATTAGTTAAGCACAGAGCATGAATTAAAGTGTCTGTGTTACTGAAAATGTTCAGAGCCTTAAAAAAAAAAAAAAAAGCCTCCATTTTATATCTGTCAATTTAAATACATTAGTTCTGAGAGTATTTTTGCAATTTGCCACCACAAATAGTCAAGATTTTTTTACACTCTTTCATATAGAAAAAGCATTGGATTATGTAAAATACTATAAATATACATATATATCTCATATAAAAGCTATCTTCATGATACATAGAGGCTGCAAAACCAACAAAAGTTAATCTGTCTGCACAACCTCTTGCATATTCATTACATACAGGCTTTTGAACATATCCTTTCACAGTACTGTTTATGGAATACTTTAAACCTGTTTTCCCTAGAAAAACATTCCTGTTCTATAGGAACCATAGCAGCATACCATCTTAAAATAAGCTTTTGGCATTTTTACATAGCAGCCCTACAGACTGAGTGTGCTTTCGCATTCCCGGCTCTTTGTTGCCTACTCTTTACTGTGAGCTGTTACCATCCCCATTTTCAGGCGGACACTTCTCTTCCACACATGTTTTCAGCATGGCCAGTGGATTCAGTCCGCTCAGGGCTCTGCTTTCAGTTCATCCAGATGACTCAGAAGTAGTGGCATGATTATTTTCATTTAAAAAGCTGTGGACAGTCAAAAAAAAAAAGCTGGGGACAGTCAAACAATGAGCAGCTTGGGTAAAACAATATCTCCAGTCAGTACAGCCAGCTTGCACAAGGATGGATGTCCACAGCCTGGCTTACACCAGCAAAATGTAATTTTTGCTGGTATGGCTGCTACCAGTTCCCAGGAGAGAATTAAGGAGAGTAGAACTTGTTCATCTGCTTTCCTTTTTTCCCTTTTCAAACTTAATCTCTCAGTGGAGTCTTTGCCTGGACAAGCCAAAAAAATGACAGTGTAATACCAAGAGATTTTTAGATCTAGACCTGACATTAGACCTTCTACCTTGAACATCATCCAAAATTTTGAAAGTGATTACCATATGGAGCACAGGTCTTCATGTAATAATCAATCTTTCAAAGAAGCAGTGATTAAGATGTGGATCACTCTTATGCCTAGGAAATCCTTTTTAAAAAACAAAAATCAGCTCCTGGGGCAAAGCTAATGATTTACCTCTGGTACTTGCTTAACTGAAGTTCCAGCTTTGATGTGGTTTTTCAGTTCCCTCTTGTATTGACTCCTGGCAATGCACATGCCTCCCATAGTTACCTTTGTAAAGGTATGGTCTGCATAGGCCTGCGGTGTAAGCAGTATACCAGAAACACTGGCATTCCCATGATTGAAGTTCTCTTAGAAAAATTCTTGGGCCCTGGTTAATATTAGAATCAAAAATCACAAACTTGGAATCATTTTTGTGCTTCAGTGACTTGAGAGATTAGTGTTCAGAAGAGGAAGACCTGCCACAAATCTTTTAATACTTCTAATATTAGTGTTCTTTACAGTCAGCAAGTTCACCTTTCACAATTCTCAGTCATTATATTCACCTCTTCATAAAGAATTATTGAAATTAGCTAGTATGGCTCCGTAGTTTGATCCTTATATTGAGAAGGTAGACAACTCCTGTTCTTCCCTCACAACCGTTTTTTATTGCAGATGTACATGAAATACTTGGAATAAATCTTCAGTTCTTCTCTTCTGACCTTGATTGTAACACAAAAAAAATTATGACGAGCTACTCCTCAGTGACCCATTATAATAATTTTCAGCTTGGCTGATGTTGGTTACTCACCTTGAGTGTGTATTTTCACTGCTCTAATAGATACCGTATCTGCTGGGAACAAAAGCTCGTCTTCAAATAAGACAAAAAAGTCTCATTCAGATTTTCTACAGGTTCCCTGACTACTGCAAGAAGTCCTTTCCTCTTGGAAAGCAAATTAGGAGTGCCAGGTCTCCTGCTCCATCCTGCCAACCTTTCAGTCATTTCTGTGAGAGACAGAGAAATTTGATCTCTACAATTTATAAACTTTCTTTCATTATTTGGACTTGGCCAGAAAACTGGGTCAATTAACATAAATGGCAAAAGAGGCTGGACATCTGGGTAATGACACCAAATTCATTTTCCATAAACTTTGAAGTAACCAGATGGCAAATGATTCAAAGTCCTATCTTCAAGAACCAGCTGTATAGTCCAGTTACCAGAATAGTGTTAGAAGTCAGCCTTTACAGTAAGAAATTATGCCTACAACTTTGCCAATGACCTTGCATAAAAAAATAAAAGTTAAAATAAGAATTGTCACACTACAGGAAATTTATAAGGAGCTTATCTGTAAATGAGGTATAGGCTATCAACAGTTAATTATATAAAGATAGTACTTAAGAAACAGGGTACGCGTCTTACCTATGCAGGCTGTATATTCAAAACAGATTAATGTTAATTAAATGGTCCATCAAGCTGGAGTGTGCAAAATCGATGAGCACTGACAGCAGTATAATAGAGATAAATCTAAGACACTGTCAACTATAGAAGGAAAAGTTTAGACATTACACACAAGCCACGACATCCAAATTTTGATTGGGACCTCCTCATAGATTTAGTGTTTACTTTGGGTGGGTTTTAGGGTCAATTCACGTTATGGATGGGGACCAACTTTCAATGTTAGTGGCTTTCTGACTAAGTACAAATCATCTCTACCAATCTCACATATTTAGGCTGAATTTCCCTCCCTCCACAGAAGCTAGATGAAGCATGACTTTTAGAAAGAGATCTAAATCTCATGCAAAAGCTTTCTGTTGAACATTTACACTAAAGTCAAAGTGACATTTGACTAAGCAACATCCATCACTTGGTAATTTATTTCTCTTTGCAGAATACGCAAATTTAATTAACACAGTTTTTATAGGATAGCATTGTTCCTAAGGAAGGGATTTTGGTCCTTTTGGAACTCCCCCTCCCTGGTCATTATATTAGAAATACACTAAAATGACTTCCAGTTCTGAAACAAAGCAAGGTTTTAAATCAAAATGTCATAAAATATTAACTCCATACTTCATGAAGTGCAAGTATTTTACTTGTTTCTGTTTAATACCAGTCTGACCTAGAAACCTTATCTAACAATCTCATCTCTTTTTTCCTCAGAAGACCTTCTTGATAGCAGGATGTCAAAACAAAAAGGGAACAAAGTACAGTTGATAAGCCTCTTCCTATCCAACATCAACTCTTCTCTCCATGTCAACCTTGTGCCAAGCACAGCACTGTGGCATAAGCAGAGACCAGAGCATCCCTTGATCATGTATTGATACAGATACATGACAGAGTGGAGAGAAATAGGTTTGCTATATTTAATATGTATTTTCATTTATTTTCTTCCTTTGATAATTTCCAGCCAGGACTCACTTTGAAAAACTGCAGGAACGCACACATTTCACTGCAAGAATTTTTACTGCCAGCTACCTAACTCAGGTTCAGAAACCTTCCACTTTGAATAAATGATCACCATGGGAGCATCAGTCAGAGAGGAAGAGAAAACTTCTCTTCAAACATTACAAGCACTAAAATGAATGATGCCTGGTTTTTACAACTTGTAAGTCACTTCTGTTTTACTTGTCTAGAAAGGTGCAAGCTCATCTGAAACTTCTAAAGCCAGCTCATATATGTATCGTCCCTCCGTTGTTCATTACCTAGAGGATGAGCTCACCTGACATCTTTTCCTGAGGGCATGTATGGTATCTCCTTCCTCTAACCAATCATCTGTTTTCACAGACTATAATTATCTCTGAAGGGCAGTGAGCTCAAAAGTGATTAAGAAGAGTACCCACATCTGTATATGCTTACACAAAGGCAGCATGATTTCATTTCTGTAATAAGCCAAACCCCAAAGTTTTTTAGATATTGGTCCTTCCATGGAGTTTCCTCCAGTCCAAATTAGTGATCAACATTAGCTAGCTACTTTCGATTGACTGCTTGGTCACCAAATAAAAGAGTAAAAAAAAAAACCAATCTCAAGAAACTCAACTAAATAAAATAATAGCTTAGTACAGGAATCAAAGGAGGATTTTTGGAGGTACATCCATACCGAGCAAAAGGAAACAAGTAGCAGCACATTGTAGACAAAAGGCTAAGAAAAGAGCATTTGGGTCACTCAGCTTTGTCAACTCTCATCCTGCTCTACTCTGTGCTGGTGCGGCCTCTTGTTTAGTCCTGTATGCAGTTTTGGACACCACAATTTAAGAAAGATATAAAGCTATTAAAGGACAGCTATGAAGCTGGTGAAGGGTCTAGAGGGGAAGCTGTTTGAGGAGCAGACATTCGTTTTGTTCAATCTAGACAATAGAAGACTAAGGGAAGACCTCACAGTGGTCTAAAATTTCTCATGAGGTGGAATAGAGGGGCTTCTATTTGGTGACCAGCAATAGGTAATGGCAAGAAGGTCTGTCAAGGGAGGTATTAGGAAAAGCTTCTTCACCAAGGGTGCTCAGAACAGGCTCCCCAGGGAAGTGGTCATGGCACCAAGCCTGGCAGAGTTTAAGAAGAATTTGGACAATGTTCTTGGACACATGTGTGATTCTTGGGGTCCTTTGAAGGACCAGGAGTTGGACTTTGATGGTACATGTGTGTCCCTTCCAACTCAGGATATTCTGTGATTCTATGAACTCCACTATACATGATAAGTAGTTCCCACATAAAAACCTGATCTATTTTATGTACCCAACATTTCATGGAGCCACTACTGTCTTTTGGGAATTCCTCTTTCTTTATTTGTCTTCCACAGCATCTTTTCTTCCTTTTTGGGACCAATTGAGACACCCATGAACACTGATTCAAATGTTTTCTAAGCTGAAATATTTTGATACTACTTTTGTTCCATGAACAGACTGAATACCAAAACATAATGAGGAATTATTTGAATTGTTTTGGAAAAAAAAAAAAACAACAAAAGATTTTTCCCCCCAAATCTAAAAAAAATATTTCAATATTTTCATATCAGCATATTTAATTTTCTTGCATTAAAACTAGCCAAGGAAAAGTTTTTTGAAGGTCATATGTAGATGTGGCAGCCTCTGAGGTTAAAGTGTTTCGTGGGACCTGTCATTTTGGAGCCTCTCTCCTGTTAAAGAGTTAGGCAGCCTTTTCTGCAGTGCATGATTGCCATGACAGTATGCCATGATGCATCATGAAAGAGGTGTATAGGTAATAAGAAGCTCAGGCCATGGAGTAAGGGAAAGCCAGAAAACATTTGCACAAATCCAGGAAACCATCCGTAACATATAAAGGTTGAACTGAATTCAGAGAAAAAGTTTTAGTGCAGTTCAAAATATTTTAGTTTAGATCAAATGAATTCAAGATGAGCTCTTTTCTGTAGTTTTCCCCCTAGGATAAAAACTAATAATAATTTTTGAAAGTAGGGCATTAAAAAAGTTAGAATCATAACTTTATGGTTTTGAGCAGAAATTTTTGAGTGAGAAATGTCTTTGAGTGAGTCCAAAGGAGGGTCTCAAAGATGATCAGTGTGTTGGAGCACCTCTCCTATGAAGACAGGCACAGGGAGTTGTAGTTGTTCAACCCTTAGAAGAGAAGGCTTGGCCTTTGAGCAGGGTGCCTAAAGGGGGCTTCAAGAGAGCTGGAGAGGCACTTTTTACAAACGCATGGGATTCATCACCGTTTGACTCATATGAAAGTAAACGAGAGCAAATTTCTGTAGGCAGAGTTTCAGTTAGCTATAATTAACAGGCAAAATGCTGGCAACCTAAACTCATTCTGGGGTGATTTGCAAAGACACTGAGCCCACAAAAAACTCTTAGTTTTCTTTGGAGGTAGGTTTTGTTCTCAGAAGTGTTGACTGTCATCTGGTAGGGTATAACTTTCTAATCTCTTTCCAAACCAGATTGAAAGTGTTAATAATGCCCCATAATTTTAAGAATTAATTCCTCTTCCTAAAAGGTAAGCAGATTCAGGTGTCAGCCTCTAGGGACCTTTGGAAACATTATTATATTCCAGAAAACTATCCATAATCTTGCACACAGAGAAAAAGCCTCAGAAGGGATTAGGAAAAAAACAGTGTTCTTTGTCAGTAAGTACATAATTCTTTCAATTTAGTTACTGCTAATCTTTTTTCTTTACTTTTTTAGAACTGACCTGATGTGTCAAATTTACATACATTTCAATAGAGACACATTTTCTAGTCGCACAGAAAAGATTAGTTATATATAACATGGTCCTTAAGAGTTCCAAGCTGCTTTAAATCCTACAAAAAAATCCTACAAAGCAATAGTTTATAAGATCTCTGTGCTAAGTGATCTTTTTATCTAATTGCTAATAAGAACATTAGCACTCTTGCCACACCAAAAGTATCAATTAATCTCATATATTAAAGATAATTTGGAGTTAATGTATCAGTAGATCAACAACGTTGATTTCAGAAAGTATTTATTATGTATATACATTTTAGAAAGATCAGACTATAATAAAATTTGATTTATAAGTGTCCTTTTCCATATGCTTATCATTACTAAGCTTTTTAAATGACCCATTCCCCAGTCACACCAGGGGAATGCTGAAGGAACTATAATCTGTTAGAGTCTCTGTACAAAATATCTGTCTAAAAATTAAAAAGAAGACAATAAAGAAAAGGCTTTCTGTTAATGAAAGAACAACTAGAAGAGAGATTGGCTGGCTGGACTGCCATGTGATTAAAGGCTTGGGTTTACAATCATAAAATCTTGAGGTACTTTTTGTATTTACCAATTCACTTCATGTTTCTGTACCATAAGTCCGCATTGAAGGTCACGGGATGAGGTACAAAGGAGTTTTGGAATCAATATGCAGGTACTGCTTTGAAGCTAGTCAGCCTGACAGTTTGTTTTTTTTTATTTTGGACTGAAACCTGCACCTTCTGCTTCCACAGAGAGGAAAGGATCATCTGTGTAAAAGAAGTTCAAGAGCTGGAAATTACTTCGAATCCCACAAGGCAGCAAGAAACATTTTCTGATTTTGTTTTTTTCCCCCATACGGTTCCTCCCATATGCTTTCTTTGCTTGGGTGGATTTCAAGATGCAGGACTAAGGATGAAACACCCCATGACTACTGACCCTGTGAGAATGGGGGATGTATGTCATTTCCCAGTTCTGTGGGAATTCAACAAACCCCTTCACTACCAGTTGAAAATCACTATGCACATCCTGTTTTTAGCTCACATGGTATTTGTTTGTGTATTTTATTTTTTTTTTCCCTGTCTCTTCTTCTTCCCACCAGACTGATTGCAGGCACTGTGGGAAATTCAACTCTTGTTTGATAAATATTAATTTTTTTAAGTAGCAACAAAGTCTTCCACATTAAAAGACTAGAATGAACCATGGCTATAACCTTTTTTCTTATAGACAAGACTATAGAATATCTTTGAATAAACAACCACTGCTGGGTACCAGTCATATCTTCATCTGCACCACCAAAATCCAGACATTCATCGGTTTTCCATCACAGGCTATAGTTGGGAAACAAGTCAGCCCTTAGCTTTTTCTCTGTCACAGTGAAGCAAACAGAACGCAGAAATATCTCAGTCAACAAAAGATTAAAGGATGGTTTCCAAACTCTTTAAGCCCTCACTTAGTGTGGGGAAGAACACAGCCCTGAGATAACTTCATGGCATTTGAGCTGTGTCCCGTGCATCTGGTTCTCCCAGCTCCTGTCTGCCTTCTTCAACCCTTCAAAAAAACTAACTCTGCCAAGGGCTGTTCAATTGCACGCACAGAACGTGCAGCTACTCTCCCAAATTTCCTATTTCCATTCCCTGCTGCTTTGCCCTGGAAAAGCCCTGGCACCTAAGGTCCTCTCCACAGAAAGAGCACCTTTCGTGTCAGCTTCCCTCAGGATTGTCATAGTACTTCATTTCCAGGTGTGAACTGCATCCATCTTGCAGTAGATACAGGTAGGATACACTGAACTACAGCACACATAAAAGCAGTTGGAAGAAGCTGCGTGGTCAAAAGTTTTACACAATTACACCCCCCAGGGCTTGTGCTGTGTTATTTATAGTCTTCTGCTCCCTCTTATTCTACCTCATTCCAGTTAACAAATCCCAGATATGCTTGGATAAGTACTTCAAAGCTGCAGAGAACAGTTACAATAGACAGCAAATATTTACAGTTGCCATGGAAAACAACTACACTCTATGCCATGCTCTGACACTTTAAATCTGTTTTAGTCCTGACAGGGTGAGCAAAACCAAGGTAATTACATTTAAAATACATCTAACCAGAGTCAAGCAGCTATTCTTTCATATACTGCAAAGACATAAAGAAGATGAGATGCAGCACTGATGGTAGTAAACTCCGTGATAATTTTAAGGCTAAATGTGCTTTTCCCTTTTCCATTTACATGTTTTTCCTCCAGATGGGCCTTAAAAACTTGGTATCATTTGCTTACTAATTACTGACTTAACTGTCACCCAGTTGCAAACAATAAGAATAAAACCCCCAGATCTCTCAAAGGTATTTCAATACTCTTTGTCTTAACAAGGAGTCGTCAATGATCCTGAGGTGCTGAGCTGTCTTTTCCCTGCCCTGACTGGGTGGCACTGCCCTGCCAGCAGCAGTCACCTGTGCTGAGTTAAGCCTTGCTGCCCCTAAGACCAGTCATTAGCTTCCAAAGAGAGACACCAGAATCGTTTCTGTGGAAGGATCAAAGGGAGAAACAGCTCAGTCAGGTTTCTGCTTCTGACATCTACCTGGATCTTGCAAGGATGCAGATTAAAAGCAGATGTTTAAGAATTTCAGTAATTATGGAATTCTACATTTCAACATGACCATCTGAACATGTATACAACTGTTAAATATTCAGTTGTGCTAATGTTTTCCAAAGCTGCAGGGTAAAATTATATTACATTAGCTGTCTTGTGGGGCATCTTTTGGTGGCAAGCCATTAATCTATTTTAAGAGGAGAATTTGGAAGTTTAAAATTAATGGTGAAGTGTATCCTCCTGAGAACAAGGTGTTGAAGATGAGTATATTTACTTAGCCTTCTTTGAGAAATAATTAGAAAGCAAATTAATCCCTGAGTTGGCTCTGAGCAAGTATGGACTTTTAAGGGTGTCAATCTCTGGCTCCAGATCTAGAATTTGGATTTTACATCAAGCCTGTCTGTAGTAATAATAGGTCAGAAGTATGCAGTCATTAACAAATTAGAAGTTAATTACATTCCTTCCCCACAAACCTTAACAGGTAAGTGAAAAGGTGATTGCATATAAAGTCTAGCAATCTTTATAGAAGGGTGAATGCAACAAACATGTCAAATGAGCTAGAATGAATAGTTATAATTATCTAATCATCTGTTGGTTAGTTCTCATTTTCAGATCAAGTACTGTGTTAACTTTCCTACCAGTAACATTATGCAATTCATAACCTAGCTCCTCATACTCATTGAAAGACATAGCATATTTTTTTTTAATTTACAACACCACTTATCTTCACCCATCAAGATCATAATTTTCAGATTTTCTATCCTCTGTAATGCAGATAAAAACTGGATACACTGCAATTTAGTAATCCCTAAAGTGCTATTTTTCAGGCCAAAGAAACAGTGCAGAAAATTGTGTGAGGTCATCAGCAGAAAAGGCTCTGTTTTGGAGG
The DNA here is from genome assembly GCA_013397135.1 of Pachyramphus minor. Taxonomy (NCBI): domain Eukaryota; kingdom Metazoa; phylum Chordata; class Aves; order Passeriformes; family Tyrannidae; genus Pachyramphus; species Pachyramphus minor. The sequence goes on from VYXB01008772.1 coordinate 87,231, forward strand.
AGGATAAAAAAGAGATTTTAATCATGAAGCGTGGAGTTGCAAGAGACAGCTTAAGGCTCCTCAGATGCATTAGCAAAATTGAATTTTGTCACTCCAAGGATGGAGGGCCCAGAGCTGTGACCATGGGAAGGGACAGAACCACCATGGGAAGCTTGTGAATGTACAAAGTTTCCTGGGTTTGCTGCTGTCAGAGAGAAGGACTGGGCACTCCTGTGGAACTGGACTATGCACATGTACACTCATCCTTACACAGTAGCTCCACTTCCAATAGTGACTTTCCTAATTTTGTCATGGGCAATGTCAGCAGGAGAATATAGCCTTCAGCAGTCTCTCATCCTAAGCAAACACCAACTCTGTCACTGCCCATGACTGGTGATAGTCTTTAATTATCAAGATGTCCCCATGGCAGACAAGTTCCAGTGCCTAAAAGCAGTGCATGGTATCACCTTTTCAACATATAAATAACTATTTTTGCAATAACTGCATAAACATGCACAATAAAAAAAATAGAATCATGAAAATCCAATGTAGAATGATCCTGCAAAGCATCATCCTTTGTTGCTTCCCAAGAAAAAACTTGTTTCAAGCAATAAGGGCAGATTATCAGTTTCTATAAATTGCTACATGGTACAGACATTCAGAATTCATTTGAAATCCACAGATCTATGGTAATTTTAATTTTCAAACCAATCTCATAGTAGAGCATAATAGAGCATAGTAGAGCTGTAACTGTGTTGTTTGTGGTGTACATAGATGTCTGGAGCAAGTGGGAGCCATGTTACACAAGTCAACAGGCAGCACCCACTCGGCTACAAGGCACCACATGTACAGACAGTGAGTGACTACTGGATGAGACCAAATCAGGGCATGATGAAGTTATGTAACAGCAAGAACATGGTTTAGTATCAACTAGTCGGGTGTGTATTCTATATAAAACAGAAACCATTGGTAACAGCAAGCACAGTATGAAAGTTACTGCTAGGAAAATAAATATATTTTAGCTGATTTTAGAGTCCTTTTAATTTCCACATTTATTATCAAATTCAATTTCCCTGAATTTGCTCACTGGTAACTATATTTGCTTTCTAAAATAGTTTCCTGAGAATGTCTGGTCCTCTGTTGTCAAATTGGCTATAGAATCAATAATGGACTGTGTTGGAAGTAGAGTTACACAACATTTGTATTGGTTTTGTGTGGCCAGGTTTAGGTAGCAGCTGGGTTACAGGGTGGCTTCTGTGAGAATGTGACAGAAGCTTCCCCCATGTTTGACAGAGCCAATGCCAGCTGGCTCCAGGATGGACTCCCCGCTGGCCAAGTCTGAGCCAATCAGGAATGATAGTAATGCCTCTGTGACAACATATTTAGGGAGGAAAAAGAGTTACTGCACTGATGAAATTCCAGACAGAGAAGAGTAGACTGAGAACATGTGAACAACCATGGTCATTGAAGACACCAAGGTCATTGAAGAAGGATAGATATGGTGCTCCAGTTGCCGGAGCTGTGGTTCCCCTGCAGCCCACGGTGCAGACCATGGTGAAGCAGCTGTGTCCCTGCAGCCCATGGAGGTCCAAAGGGGTTCCACCTGTAGCCCATGGAGGAGACCTGCACTGGAGCAGGTGGATACCTGAAGGAGGCTGTGATCCCATGGGAGGGTCGTGCTGGAGCAGGGTCTTGGCAGGGACCTGCTGACCCATGAAGAGGGGCCCACACTGGAGCAGGTTTTCCTGGTAGGACTTGCAGTCCTGTGGGGACCCACACTGAAACAGCCTGTGTCTGAAAGACTGCACCCCATGGAAAAATGACCCATGTTGCAGCAGCTCATGAAGTACTGTAGCCTGTTGGAAGGATCCCAGTCTAGAGCAGTGGAAGGACTCCTCCCCCTGAGCAGCGGCAGAAACAACCTGTGATGAACTGACTGTTACCCCCATTCTCTGTGTCCCTGTGCCACGGCGGGGGAGAGGAGATAGATCTTGGGAAGGGGGAAGGGGTAGTAACAAATTTGATTAATATCCCCACTTTGTGTCTGTTTTGCCCATGATGGTAATCAGTGAGTGATCTCTCATGGTCCTTATCTTAACTCATGAACATTTATTATATTTTCTCTTCTCTGTCCTGTTGCAGAGGTAAATTACAGAGTGGTTTTGGTGGGTACCTGGCGTCCAGGCAAGGTCAAACCTTCTACACTAAGGTATTTGGGCAGCTAACCTGCTAACTTCAAATATATACATTTGCTGCCTAATCAGTTATGGTTAGTGATACTCAGATTCACTTCCCTTTTTAAGTTTCAGCTGATCAGAGATGAGAAGCAATCTGATTTATCAGAACTTGATGAAACCCTGTCACCAACAGTGAGGAACAAATACCCAAAACCAGGGAAGAAGCCTTGAGATACCATACAAGTCCTCCCTCAAAAATTTCTAAGACTTAAATGTTTTTTGTAAACAGTTTGCAAACAGAAACAACCACAGATTGAAAAGATTATTTATGATGAATGACTCAAAGGCATTTATTTACCACATCAGCTGAAATTTGTTATTATTTACAACATTTTAAATAAAATATTTATATTTCTGAAATAGGAAAACACTGTGTATTTGTCTTTTACTTATGTTGGCTGGAAACATCTCAGTCTTTGCACAGAAATAGTTATTAATTAACAACACTAATTTTCTAGACTTGTTCAGACTACGCTGTTGATTAAATATCCTCAGGACCCAGCAAGAACAAAAACTGAGCACGTTATGACTTGTCAGTTGCACAAACATGACTTTCAGCTACCGGGAAAATCTTTAAGCTACATAAATACTTACCACATTCCTACAAAACACAAACCACATGGTGAATTGCCTCCACTTTAAAAAAAATATGGGCAGCAGAATTACATGGAACAAGTCATATGCTTGCTTAAATTATAACTTCTTAATAAACAAGAGGGAAAGCAGAGATATTGTGAAGCAGTCAACATACATTTGTGCATAGACTTTTCTGCCCACACATTTATGTAAACACAATCAGCGTTTGATTTCAATGAGAGTTACTTTTTCCCTACATTGTTCTAGTTATTTCCTGCACTACTTTCTAAGATAAATAGCCAATAGGAAAAGAAACAAATCACAGAGCAGACAAAGAGTGTCTAATTAAATAGTACCTCCCTGGTACTCCACTACATCACACTCCTAGAAAATATTTTCTGAAAATCCATTTGTTCTAGATATTTCCTCCTCTCCAGCTAATACACACAGAGCTTATTCTGCTTTCAAAACATTTTAGTCTTACTATTTTAACATTGGAACATTTGTTTGGATCCATTCACGTAGGTTAGAAATGGCAGATATCCAAGCACAAATCCTTGCAGTACTATGAAGAGTATTCTTGATGGGACAAGAGACCTTTTCTTTTTTTATGCTAGCCATTTCTTAACCTAAACCCATTAGGTTTCTTTTTTTTGGATGTTGGTCCTGCTCTGTGTGCATGAAGATGGACAAGCTTGAAAGAGATCATTTACACTACCTACAAACTCAGGTGCATTGGACTATAGAATGTTCCTCTGAGTCATTTCCTCTGCACTGCCTGTAGAAATAAATTCCTCTCCTTCTTGACTGCTTCATTCTCTTTACTACCAAAGAAGTATGCCAATTTTCTGGTCTTTAATACAGCACACATCAAGGATTGGACTCCATTGTGTTAGAAATGACACAAAGGAGGATGAAAAGAAAAGAAATCTTGCTGTTCTGAGAATTATATATGCTAAGTTGCAAAACATTAATTAACTAGATCAATATGGCATTTACTATGGCTTCCATTGCTTTGGTCCTTATGAAAAACAAGGAGAAGATTCAGTTTACTAGCAGCCAAGGTGTAGTCAGGGAGCAGGGAGTCAGAACTGAGGTAAATCTTGTGGTAGCTTTGAGGAAGGCTGTATCACAGTCTGTGGAGACCACAGAAAAAGCGGAAGTATATTTGCTTCCTCAGGAAGCAAATTGCAGGAATTGCATGCAATTACCATAAATTAGTCTTCAGATGACAAAGACTGACATAGATTAAAGACCAGATGATGAACACTCTCAAAGATCCATTCAAACCTGCAGGTCTTATAAGCACTTAGCATTACGACATGGTCATGGAAAGAGAGAGATGGCTCCCCGTTTCTGCAGCTGCTTGCAACTCCAAAGCCCCAAAAATGCGTTTCCTTTTGTACCAGGATTGATTAAGGAAAGCTCAAACTGCTCTCTGTAGAGCTGTAACCCAATACATCAGGTTGTCTACCCCCACATCCTGGCAGGGTCAGTGGCACAATTAAATCAACAGCTTTTCTAGCTCATCTCCTCTCATCCCATTCCGTCAAGGCACTTGCCTTCTAGAAGCCACTCAGGCAGGAACTCCTTGCTGCCCAGCACTTTTGCTACTGCAGACATAAATCAGTGGCAGCTATTACACTCAGATCTCACGCTCCAGGGCTCCAGCAGCCCAGCCAGGACAGCAAACCAGATGACCTCCAGGACATCCCACCCAGCTGACTGCTAGGCTTTATCTTCCCGTCCTGCTGGATCATCTGCTCCTCTAGCCTCTGCCTTCCCCCTTTTATTGCTACCACATGCAGAGAACTGTAACTGCTCGGCTGCTATTTGGAGCAACAGTTAATTCCTTGCAGGGGTTTGTTTTTTGTTATTGTGTAGCAGGTCAGAGAGCACGACCGTAGAGAGGGCACAAAATGGGGCATAACCAATCCCCATGAGAGGCAACACAAGAAAATGTCCTAGGACAACACAAAGGAGAAAAGAATTAAATGGGACACACTTTTTTTTGCTGTGGGCCTCAATACTGCTTTCCTAGGAGATGATGGTGGTCTACTTGATTGAGAGCTAGAAGTGTATGTTAATTCTACATCTCTCAAAAAAAAAAAAAAAAAAAAGAAAAAAAAAAAGGAAAATGTTAGTAAAATAAGCAAACCCCAGTCTTTTTTAAAGGTCTGTAAGAAAAGACTGACTGGCACAGGCTGTGCAGCACCTCCACAGTAACTTCATACTGACCCCCACTGTTCACACACTGTGAGTAAGGACAAGTCTGGGAGAGCCTGGATTTCCCGTACATTCAGGAAAGTTATTGTACAGCACAGCTGCTTCTTCCCAAAAGTGCTGGCAGTCACTCCACACTGGTGTTGCTCAGGACTTGGAGCACACAGCACATAGGCTGGAATACCTGAGAAATTGCTGCATGCCGAGAAAAGTTTTCAGACAGGAGAAGAATGCATCTGAGATAACCTAACTATGCAGTAGCTGTAGAGTAGCAGACAACCTTTTGACCCATCCAGACAACCCAAGGATCACTAAGCCTGTTGGGATAGGAGGGTTCAAATCCTTTCAGCTTCCAGCCTTGTCTACATTTTGTGTTCCCACTGCTTGTTTTCTGTGCAATGTCCCTGCCCCCAGCTTATCCCTGGGATTCGCTCACCTGAATTTCTCTGTCCGCCCACATGCACACGCCTCCTCCATCTTCTCTCTCTGGTGATCCATACTCACTATTTCTGTCCTTTTGGACAACTGAATATTTTCTGAATTTTCCACTGCATACAGACTACACTTCATTTTACAACCCCACCTTCCACCTTCCCAAATCACTTTTCCCCCAGAATATAAGGAGTTTTATTCCCTCCCCCTCTCCTTTTTTTTTTTTTTTTTCTGATTGTGGTTCCAGTGGCCACTGGCTTGGGGTGAGTGTCAGGGACATTTCTACTTTCCTTTGGAAAAAGCTATCCATCTCACAGAAAAAATGTCAGGCAAAAGGTCTTTTAGCCCCTCTGCCTCTCATTATAGTTCAGGTTTGCAAGTGAAACTAATAATCCCCTGTTTAGAAGACATCCTCCTTTATTTTTCCTTGTGCTTTTTAACAAATACCATTCTCCCTGTAGGGTGGTGAGTAACAAGCTTTAGCTGGGGTAAGCTTCAGCCATCAGAAAGCACAATCAAAACATATTTTTATTTCTCTGGGTTCCTGGAAAATGATGACAGTATGTGATAAACCTTAATCAAAGCAATTTTTAGAAGAGGGCTTTACCTCAGGAACCTTTTACTGAAACTGCAGCAAATGTGCCTTGCTGCCTGGGGTGCCCCGAGCTCCCCTAGTGCCCAGGCAGCTCTTGACTGTTTCCAGAGCTCTGACCTTTCAGCAAAAGTCTACTAGTGCTGGCATTTTGCCCCAAGATGAGTTGCAATACCAAGGCTGGAGCAAAAGAAGGAAGTGCCTTAAAGGTAAAGAAAATCTTTATCTAAAAGTGAAAGGTGTCGTCTCATTTTTAGTGACTGGTCGCGACAGGAGGAGTAGAAGTTGTACTGGTCTATACCTTCCTTTCTGAAGAGAGGATATAAAATAAACAGATTGAAATGATGCCAGGATGTGAATATGGCTTCTGACTATAAGCTTGATCATTCTTGGAAATAAATTTTGGGTTTTTTTCTTATAGGATCAAATCTTTCTCTGTGTTTTGCTGAGAAGAACTCAGGTTGCTGTCTCTCCAATGTGGAGTTCAGGATTATGTTGTGGTCTGGTGTGTTCAAGGTCATCAGTCAGGCTATGATGGAGCCTGTTGGCTCACTGTTAAAAAGAGAGATTCACAGTGCACTGCAGGTCAGCTTGTTCAAGTAAAGGCCTCTTCTTCAAAAAGATTGCTTGCAACACAAGCAATCCCAAACATTTTCTGCACAACAAATTTATCATAATAGTTCATGTCTGCTTGTCTATTTGTTTCCAGAAGTTTGGATACAATAAATACCATGATGTTAAACTACAATAAAAGAAAAGAGAAACTTTTTTAGTCTTCTTCCAACAGAGCATGTCTGCTCCTTAACTGGAAGCCCAAAGGAGAACAGCTCACTGAATTTCAAATAAAACCAAATGCAGACTGAGAAGCCTTGCATTGAGTAAAGAGAAATACAATACACATATGAAAAGCAGCAACTCTATTTCCTACTTGAAAGTTTTATGTAATAATTCAGTAATATGGCTGATCTTAAAATTAGACATCTGTTTAGACAGATTACTTAGCACCTTGGCACAGATGTTCTGTGTTTTTTATTATAGTGCTTTAATTAAAGAGCATTCATCAGCATTCACTCAGCACAGTTAAGTGCCACTTTGAGTAGAGCTGCACAGGGAATGAGTTTTGCATGCCATTTGGAATAGCAGCTTTAAATCAGGTGGTGATGACGAATGATTGCCATGAAGCCAGTCACAACCTTTTTGCTACTACTGAGTGGAGAAAGAGGTCAGGAGGGAAATCACACTCTCACATCCGTGCAGCAGATGCTGACACACCTTCCAGCCCTTTGTTATCTCTAGTGTTCCTAGCGGGAGGGGAGTAGGACAAGGTCCTGTTATCCCCAGTGTTCCTGGAGGGAGGGGAGTAGGAGCTGAATAAAGCTCTATCCCACTGCCTCCTGTCGCTGCTTTCTGGTCCCTTGCTGCTGGTTCCTCAGCAGGTAATGTGCTTTACCAGTAAGGGATTTTCAAAGAAAAAGTGGAGGCGAGGGGAAAAGGTGACATAAAGTTTGTCTTAGCTAGGCAAGGTAAACAGAAGTAATTGAGGCTAGATCCCTGGAAAGCTGCAGAAGGCTAACCAGAGCAGATGTGGAACAGTCCTTCAAAAATATGTGTCAGGTCATGTAGTCCAAAAAAGTAAATTTAAAGCATTGTGAGCCAAGGATAAAAGTTGACAAGTTTAATGCCACATGACTGCCAAGTATTCCTGCAATTCAGTGTATTCACTTCAGCAATGCATGTCAGCCTCTTGCAGGTGCCTCTTGCAGGTGCACCACGGATTCACGGTGTCTTCTACCCTGGGCTCTGCAGAGACCTGCAGAAATGACTGCTACATACCACAGAAATGTGCTGGGTGGGTTTGATTTGTAGAGAACCTATAATTTGCTTCCTATCTCTTTTTAAACCCATTACATCCTTAACAATGGAGGCTGTCAGCTAAAGTGATTTCATCAGCCAAATTTGAGAGGCTGCAGATTTTATGACCATTAAAGTTTCCTGTAACTTCTCACTTGAATTTTTCCATGCCTAAGAACATGTTGGTTCCAAAATAAGCATCAGCAGTGATAAGAACTTGTCAGCTCAACAGGAAAAGAACTGAGGATTTGTTCCCTGAGTTGTTTCTATTCTTTTAATCTAATGAATGTTTAGTATAAAATGCATAGGCAATTACATAGTAACTTAATGGCATTCCCATTTTTCACCTCATGGGTTTGCTTTGCATTACCTACAAAGGTAGTTCTTCTGTAATAGGAGGAGAAATATATTCCCCAAAGCTTAATTTCACCCCAGCAGTTACAATATTTTTCCAGGTCATGTAAAGTACACGCTTGTTTCAGGCCAAGAGGATGCTGAACTTCAAACTCCCCTAAGGTATATTCTCACCTTCAGTGGAAAATGTCCATTTGAGTGTAAGTGGGAGCAGGCTTACAGCAGCCTGATGCTGGTGTGTCAGCTTTTGCTACCCACAGTTTTTAAGTAGACATATCCACACATTTATAATTTCCCGATGCAGTGCTCTGTTGGGAGGGAGGTGGCTCACCTAGGGAGCAGGGAGAGCAGCCAGCTAATATGTGTTTTGAGGTCCACCTTGCCAGACAGGATCCCAAGTGATTTCTTTTTATTAAACCTGTAGTTTTTTCAGAAAGTCACTCTTAGCTGAAAGACTTTCCTGCCATTTGTGTGTTTTTAAACTGCTGTCAGTATCTAAGCATTAAGAACAGCAGCCTGTCCTTTTCCTCTGTGCTAAGCAGAGCACGTAGCAGAGGCTTGGCCAAGGAGCACAGTGCTCCCTAGCAATTCTGTTGGGGTGCCCTAGGATGATTCAATGGAAGTTTGGGACAACATGCACACTATTTTTAGCATAATTTCTAAAACAGTTTTGTGAGCCTCTTTCTGCATATGTTCTTTCTCTTTACTCTTCTGAAGGTTTTTCCTGTACTGTTTTATGCCAGTACAGAATGACAGTATCAGAGTTCTGGTTAATATGCTTTGATTCCTGTTATATGCTGACATAACAAAAACAATTGAATGGCTGTGATGGTTTAATCTCTGTTCTAGTATAAAAGATGTTAAGAAATCTGGGAGACTCTGTATTTTGGAATGCATTCCTGACCCTTAAATCCCTACCCTATTGTTCATAAGAGACTTTGTGGATGAAAGGTGAAATCATGCACGCCCTGCTTCCAATGCTGCTATTTACCTTCCATAACTACATGAAACAACAAACTGGATAAATATCTTTCCAGGAGCAAGGAATGAGAGAAAGATGTAAAGAACAACATGTGACAAGTCACTTAGTGTTTGCTTAATGCATACTGGGAGGCATTCGAATACTACAATAAGAAAAGCAGGCCAGGAGGAGGGAAGGATGGAAGTAAGAAGCATTGAGTGTTCATGATTGAAAGGGCACAAATTGGCTTCATTATAGGCAGCACAGGGGGTTTTGTGGCTTTGGCTACTTAAAGCAGGGTTTGACAGGATCCAGTCTTCAGTTAAAAATAAGTGTGGCTGTATGCAAAGATGCCAAAGTCCAAGAGTAGATACAATTTCTCATCAAGGTACCCTTTGAGGCAAAAAACCCAAAGCCGATAAGAGACCATTCCCCACCTAATGTAGCTGTAGAAAGGTGGCCATTCTGCAGAATAATTAACAGTTTTTTTTTTTTTAGTAAAATATCCTGAGACTAGTGTCATATTCCTGACTTGCTCTGCGCCTTATGGCAGATTTGTTTGTTGCTCTCCTTTCAGATGTTAAGTCTGCTATCCCTCCCGCTTTCATGAGTGGGATCCAACAAAACTTGTAGGTGCTTTCCACCTCAGGATATTCTATGATTCTATGAAGAATAAAATGTAAAAATCCCTCAGATGTATTTGCAACTTGGAAAGGGAGAAGAGGAAGGCTGTGGTCCCCATCATTTCAAATGAATGTAGAGCAAGGCACAGACAAAGCTCTGTCTGCCTCTCACTCCTAAAAAACCCAGAATGGTCAGTGAGATAAATGGTGACAGATAGTGGAAAGGACATGTGGGGCACAGTTATGTAAACTTGTAAACTTCATGGGTCAGAGAGCTGACAGACTACCAAAACCAAATGCTGACATGCAGACCCTTTTAACAAGCTCGGAGTAGACAAAGAATACAACAATCTGTAGTACTTTGAAGACTTTTTTTTCAGTGTGATTTAGTTACTATTAACATAGAAACAGAAAAAATACACATCCTACAAAGGACTAGGGGTGCTGTATAGCATCCAGATTCTGTTAGCAAAGATAGTTTTTGAACTGCAAAGTAGAAGCAGTTTCCAAAGCAGAATTCTGAACAGAGATAACTTTAGAAGTAATGAATATCCCTCAGCAGCAGCAGAAGGTATCTCAGTGGGCAAATAACATCATGGTCAGTGCCTGACTCCAAAAAAAAACAACAGGTTGAACAGAAGAGTGTCTGCAAGTTACATGCAGTGGCTTATAGAGAAACCTTTTCTACCAATTCTGATGCTAGGATTCTAACCCACATTTTCATTTACAGAATAGATTTATGCCATTGCAAATGAAAATTCTGAAAATTAAGGGACTCATATATATATATATATAGAGAGAGAGAGAGAGAGAGAAACATATTCAGTTTCACAAAAACAATTTATGGAATGTTATGGAAAAAAAAGAGAGGAAAAAGGGTTTATTTGTCTTTTTTATTAGAAAATGTAATTTTGAAGCATTGCTGCACAGAGGCATTACTATGTACTTTGGTGCAGAATTTACATGTAAGTGTGTAAATAATCTTAGAAAAATTACTGCTGAGAGAATTTTTTTTTTGAAAGTCAGTTTTCATGAGTGTATGAATACAGAGCTGGTTAGGTTCACACATTAGAACACAAATTAACTACTTTAAAAAGAAACATCACCATGAATTCATGCATACAAGGCCTATCAACCAGACCCTTATGGGCAGAATGGGAAGACTTTTGCTTGATCAACCTACAGCAAGTGTTCAAAATAGAAGTGTCCACAAGAGATGTGCAAATATATATAAATGGAACTATGCCTATATAACAGGAGTCACTGATTCTCGGGTCACCACAGGGGAAGAAAAGTAATAATTGGAAAGCAAGAGCTATGTTGGGTACATAATAATAGAATCATAGACTCACAGAATGCTTTGGGTTGGAAGGAACATTTAAAGGTCATCTAGCCCCAAGCCTCCTGCCACAGGCTGGGATACTTGCCATTAGACCAGGTTGCTCAGAGTCCCATAGAACATGGCCTTGAATGTGTCCAAGAATGGGGCATTTAACCCCTCTCTGGGTGACTTGTTCCAGGGTTTCACCAACCTCATCATAAAACCCAAAACTTCTCTGTTACATGCAACCTAAATCGACCTCCTTCAGTTTAAAACCATTACCCCTTGTTCTGTTGCAACAGACCCTCCTAAAAAGTCTGTCCCCACCTTTCTTACAGTCCCCCTTCAAGTACTGAGACACCATAGTACTGCTCTTGCTGCGTGAGTCTCATCTGTCCATTATGTCCTAAATCGTACACTGGCCTGATGAAAACACCACGTTGCCTAAATACCGCCGCTTGTTAGAACTGTTCCGTAATCCATATACATTTTTTTTTTTAACCCTACCGAGAGTTGGATCTGGCAGCCAGAGTGTGTTGGGGTTCCCGGGCACACCCCACTCGTTCAGCCCCGCCGGTGGCTCCCGTGCCGCGGCAGCGCTGCCCGGGCGCGGCTCAGCGCCGGCGGCGCAGCGGCCTCTGGCGGCGCCGGGGAAGCCGAAGCTGCTGCCGCCGCTACCCTGAGCTTGTTTTCTGACGCTGGGCATTAAAACCGGCTGGGGAGCGATTGACCCCCTGCAGCACCGGCTGCCAACTGCCGTAACCCGGCAGGTGCTGCGTGCTGAGGTGCGCTGCTTGCACACCGAGCCCAAGGAATTGGGCAGGCAAAGCGAGTGCCCAGGGGCACGGCTCGGGTTCTTCTCTAAGAGACCTGTCTCCATCAGATCTAAAAACGTCATGATTTTGTCCCCAGTCCAGCGGTCTGTCCCTGTTCAGGTGATTCATGCCAGCCTGCTACTAATAATTTAATTGTTACAGGCAACAATTTGTTTTAAAAACCCCAGCGCTCCCCATCCAGAACTTGGCTGTGTGCAGGCAGGTCCTGCTGGGGTGAGCTCACTGAGCAGGCAAAAGCAGTAGAAAGGGAAAGAGGAGCTGTGAAAATGAGACAACTTGCTGAGGGGTCTAGCACCTGCCAACAGTTCGCCTCACGGCTCAGATTATGTCCCTCCACTAATGCCAAACAGGTACATCCATATTCATCCATGAATGAACAGATAAACAATAAAATGTGTTCTATGTGTTCTGCCAGAAATCAAGGAAAACTATTTTGTCTTTCACTTTTTTTTTTTTTTGCATTTATCTGACCAAATTCAGAGTTTGTGACCACATGCCAATGAGTAGACCTGTGAATGTTCTGTTTAGTTAGCACTTTGCTTTCATCATTTACCATTTATTGGGCTATTCAGTAAATATTATTTACATGTTGGAGCAACCCAGGCTGCAGGAGTGGTCCTTCAGAAGTACATCTTGGAAGTGGATCCTTCAGCTGACAAAGCACATTCTCAGCATACCAATACTATCAACCTCCATGAAAATTCGTGGACTGACACATTCTGGATCAAGCCCTTGAGGTATATTTTACAACTACACTCCTTTGATTTATGTCTATTAGCATAACATGCAGTGGCACTTGAGCTGGAAACAGAGTTGCATGATGCTATCCTAAACTACTGTGAGAATTCCTCTTTGTTATCTGTTTTTGAAAACAACATCCATGTACCATCCCAGTTCCCAGCCTCAGAGTCAGGGTGTACAGAGCGTGCTTCCTACTCCTACACTTAGACCACAACAACCCTATGGAGTGCAACAGGCTTGTGTAAGAGTGGCTGGGAAGCGGGCCAGCAGAAAAGGACCTAGGGTTGGCAGTGGCTGAGCATTAGCCAGCAGTGTGCCCAAGTGGCCAAAAAGGCCAATGGCATCCTAGCCCTATCAGAAATGATGTGACCAGGAGGACCAGGGCAGTGATTTTCCCTCTGTACTCGGTATTGGTGAGGCCACACCTGGAGTGCTGTGTCCAGTTCTGGGCCCCTCAGTTCAGGAAGGACATTGAGGTGCTGGAGCAGGTCAAGAGAAGGGCAACAGAGCTGGTGTAGAGTCTGGAGCTCAAGTCCTGTGAGGAGTGGCTGAGAGAGCTGGGATTGTTTAGCCTGGAGAAGAGGAGGCTCAGGAGTGATTTTGTCTCTGTCTACAGCTACCTGAAAGGAGGTTGTAGAGAGATGGGGGTCAGTCTCTTCTCCTAGGCAACTGACAATAGGATGGGAGGATATACCCTCAATCTGAGCCAGAGGAGATTCAGGTTGGACATCAGGAGGAATTTCTTCATGAAAAGGATTACTAAACATTGGAAGGGGCTACCTAGGGAGGTGGTGGAGTCACCATCCCTGGAAGTGTTCTAAAAATGACTGGATATGTTACTTAGTGCCGTGGTCTAGTTGACAAGGTAGTGATTAATCAAAGGTTGGAGTCAAAGAATTCAGCACTATTTTCCAAGCTAAATGATTCTGTAAACATGGCAGTGAAATTTGGTGGAAACTAGAAGAGGGACTTGGGATATGTCTTGTTCAATAACATGTCTTCAGCATGCTGATATCTGCTTTACCTGTCACAAATTGACTAATAGTAATTTTTTTCTTCCTTTCTGCCAAGCCACTCCTAACAATCCTTTACACTGTATAGGCTGAATAATACAGGCTGAGTAGTGATACAATAAATAAAATGTGTTTATTTGAATGATTTCCTATTTAATTTCCAATTTTGTTTCTACAGTAAAGGTTGAATATGCCCAACAGATCTCTGTAAAATCTTTAAACCTTAGAAAAATTCTTCAAAGTTCAAGTTCCTGAAGCTGAAGAGCTTCAGTCAAAGTTGTGCAACCCTGCTCTGGATACTTATTCTGCCCAAATAACTTTCCCAGATGTTTCTTTCATATGGTCCTCATTTTCCTGCTGGACTTTTAAAGTCAGTACCAAGTAATTTTTAGTAGTTTCAGCTCATGAGTCTTGGTGTATTTGTTCAACAACATAAAAGAACTTCTCATCATCCAGTTTTGTTAGTGTCTCATAGCTCTAATCTTGACCTAGTTTGAGAATGTTTTATTTATCAACAGCGGGCTATGCAAACAACCTCCTCTCGGAGGGATTCCAAATACAGGCTCAGTCCAAGAGGACTCAGCTTCTTGAGGGCATCCCAGCTCCCCCACTGCTGCCCCATTTTGTTGTTTTTGTCAGTTATTCCCTCTCTCCTAAAGAGTCTTTAAGGCCTTATTTTTCTCTCTTTCTCCCATTGAGAAACACTGCCACAACATACACTTACAATTAATTTCTCCTTTCTCTTACAAACTATTGCTATAAATCATGCACACAAATCTTGCAACATTATTGGGAAGTGTCCCTGATGGTATGACTCATTTCTCAGCTGAGACTGTAAGCTGGGGCTTTGCATTTTTCTCATCTTTCAATAAAAATAATCTAGGAAAAGAGATAGTCTGAAACATCCAGAAAGGAGGAGCAACAGAAACCCTGAAAGTAAGTTGAGCACATATCAGTAGTTTCAAGATCCACACATAACCATAAATTTATTACACTGGTCTTTTTGGTGCTTTATGGCACTTCTATTTTAGAAAACAGAAGAAGCATTAAGTGCATGAAAAGCTGGACACAAACCAGCAATGTGCTCTTGCAGCTCAGAAAACCAGCCGTATCTTGTGCTGCATCAAATGAAGTGTGACTGGCAGAACGAGGGAGGTGATTCTCCCCTTTTACTCCGCTCTTGTAAGACCCCACCCAGAGTAATATGTCCAGCTCTGGAGACTCCAACTTAAGGAGGACATGGAAGAAGTCCAGAAACCTGCTGGAACAAGTCCAGAAAAGGGCCATGAAGTTGATCAGAGGTCTGGAGCACCTCTCCTATGAAGACAAACAGAGGGAGCTGGGGTTGTTCAGACTGATGAAGTCACCAGGTAGACCTTATAGCAGCCTTTCAGTACCTAAAGGGATTTATAAGAAAGATTTGGACAGACTTTTTAGCAGAGCCTGTTGCAATAGGACAATGGGTAATGGATTTAAACTCAACGAGTGTCAATTTAGACTATATATAAGGAATAAATTTTTTATTACGAGAGTGGAAAAATACTGGCACAGGTTGCCTGGAGAGGTGGTAGATGCTCCATTGCTGAAAACATTCAAGGTCATATTGAGCAACCTGACCTCATAGAAGATGCCCCTGCTCAGTGCAAGGGCTTTGGTCCAGAAAACCTGCAAAGGTCCCTTCTAAAGCAAACTATTCTTGATTCTGTGATTTAAGTCATCATGTCAAAGCATCCATCATCCAAAAGACAAAAAAAAGCCCCAAAAACCCCAAACAAAACTGCACAACTAAAGAAAAAATCTATGTAGAGCCACAGATAGTTTTCTACCTGTTTAGTTCTAGAACATAGCATGACTCTTCCTGGTTGCATATTGAAAGAAACCAGCCATTTATACTATCTGCCTCTTATTACACCTTTACAAGAAGCTCAGGTAGGTGGGCTTCCAGCAAATTCTGAAAGTACTTGGAATAAACTGTCTACTTTCAAGATAGATGTAATATTGTTTCTAATGCCAGGGTAATGTTGTACCAACCAGCCACTGCATAGGAAAAACAAAATCAAATGAGAGCAAATAGAGATTTCCACTGCAGGAGTAGTAATTTAATGAGCAAACATAAAAGCTTCAAATGAAGGAAATTGACCCAGGAGAAGTGAAATTCTCCTGTCTGCAGAGTGGCATAAGCTTCCCCTAGAGGGCTATAAAGCCCCGTAGTCTCCATGGGGAGCTTCAGGTCACCAACCTGAGACCCTGGGTCAGGCTTGAGAGCAGTGGTACCCCAGAGCTGCTTCAGCTCTGAAAAACCACCAGAAAGATACTGTGGTTGCTACAAATTCCCACAAGAAAAAGAAGGCATGGCAAGAAATGGGCAGAGCGTGGGGGTGAGGGTGGAAAAAAGAAGACAATTCCTACCCTCTCTGACCTCTGCAATATGTCTTACTGGCCGTGGCTATTTTGACTCTTGGCTCACCAAGTGGCCTCAGAGCAGGTGCTGCCTCCCTCCACCCCCAGCATATTTACAGATTGAATTTACTTTATTATTTTCTCATGATGTGCCCCGAGTCCACCTTCTGCCCAGCTCTTTGTCTCTACCTTTCCTCCAGCTGTTACCTTCTCAGCATCTCATCAGCATATAGTTTCAACTCCCTTTGAGACTATTTATAAGGTATGAAGGAACATAAATTCAGTTTTCTCCCAAATACATTAAAGATTTGACTGTTTGCAGCATACTAAAACTGGAGTCATAGAATGAGACTTTGAAAAGGTCAAATTCTGTGAATATTCAGTTTCTAACTACATTATATTCAGCTGCACTTATACTCTTTTTGTGTTCATTTTGTCAGGCTGTACTAACAAATGAGTTTGCTGATATTATTTATGGGATAGTAAATCTTATGTGCAACAACATAAAATTCATACTAATGAGCAGAAATCCATCACTGATCTGTATGTTCAGTCAAAACAAAAATAAATATCTGAGACTGTGAATACCAAATTCTTAATAAGTCCTGAAGATACACAATTTGAGGATTAAATTATTCATAGTTTCCACTGACTTCAAATAGCAAGTGCATATGATAAATTTATAACTCATTTGTGGTTAATTTGTAAAAGGGAAAAGGTAAAAGTTGCCATATATGTGATTCTTGCAGTTTATTTCAAATAATAACCTCCTAATCTTAATCAATTTATACTCTTGAAAGTTTCCTAATGAAGCCCACTTCAATTAGTTTCAATAAGGTTTTATCACATTCTGATTTGATTTACACTGATATGATTTCCTTGCAGTCAGTGGACTTAATCTGATTTATTCCTGATGAAGATCTAAAACAAGGTACTAGAGACAGCTTGCACAGAAATTGCCCAGAGCTGGAGGTGCCTGGTTTGGGGGAGCACTGGCTGCTAGAGATTGTATCACACCTTAAGTTGCTGCTCCTCAGGATATCCAATGAAAAAAGGGTGGATGTAAACTCAACATGGCACAGATGTGACACAGCAAAATTCACTGCACTCTTATCTCATTTTATTTTGAGCATTTGAGAGTCACTGAATGGGAATCTGTGGATTTCTCCATACTCCATCCCTTCAGGTGCACCATGAGATCTGGAACTTTGCAGTGAATATGAGATATCAATCCTGTAATACATCTAATATGAACTAGCATGCAATGTCATCTTATCAGGCACTCAGTGAGGGATGCTTTTTTTTAATATAAACTTCTTAATAAAATCTTTACAGTCTCAGACAATTAATGGAATTAGAAAGAAAAGGAAAGCAAACAACAAAAAGCAAAACCAGAAAGAGAAATGAAGAAATGAAATCCAGGCAGAAAATAACAGAGGAAAAAGAGACAATTAATAACTATAATTAAGTATGACTTGAAGATGTTAATGAATATAGTGGCACTGTGGTCATCAGCAGAAGGCTATAGCATTCAATAGAGAATGTCAGCTTTTGTGATTAAAGTCTCCTGGAAAAGAACTTGTCGTTAGATGTCTGCCCTTGTTCTGCCCTTACATCGTCTTGTTTCTTATCCTCAAAGCTCTGAGCCATTCAATTCTGTGGGGGGTTTGTCTCTTGTCCTCTTCTGTTCTACACCCTCCCAGCCACATTTCTGCTTCTTTTACCGTCTCTGAGGCTTGTGCAGAGGCACAGCTTGTCTAGCCAGGCCTTCTGCACTCAGCAGTCTTGCCTCTCTGTTACTCACAGGTAATACTGAAGAGAGGAGGACAGCTGTAGCACCCTCCTCACTTCCTCAATTCCAGGTGAACAGGTCGTCAAAGGAGGGGGCCTTCTCCCATCTCCCTAAAGTTACCCCCATTGGCTGCAACCCTTTCAGAGGCAAAGGTGGAGAAAGCAGTCAGGTACACAGTGCTCCCCATCACATCACGCCAGGAAATGATGTGCATCCCTTGGGTGTATAACCAGGAGCCACTGCAGCCTGTCACACACACTCTTTGCCTAGGAATTTTTGATTAATAATAATTTGTGCTGTAAGCAATCTCAAGATATTGAAACATCTTTTTAGCTACACGCTGTATCTCTCCACCCCAATTTAAATGCGCAAAGTAAGGAGGGGACCAGGAGGCAGCAACAGCTGGGGTAGTTTGCTCAGAACAGGTCAGTGGTGGTGGCAGAAGCAGAATACAGTTCTTCTGCCATCCTCTGTCTTTTGACTGAGATTGTCCCCCAATAAAGCAAATAATTTATAGCCCTGCATATTGCAGCACTGGGCTTTTACTCTGCATCATAAAAGTACCTCAGAGGGTTGAATCGATTCTATTAAATGTCATATCATCAGATGTCTTTTGTGCCAATGCTCTCTTCTCCCTCTATCTGTCCTCACACCCCTGTCAGTGACTGATTTCCAAAGTAATGGAGAGAAAACAAATGAGAAGGGAATAGTAACATTGCTTCCTTAGAAAGCATTACTAATGCTGTTCTTGGATTTGTCTAATAGATGGTGTTTGGCTTCTATCAAATTTAGTGAGTACTACTGCTCTACATGAGGGAAATCAGATTGACTGCACAGATCAATGGCTTGACACAAAAGCCTTCTTCATTCAGACTAACCTTAGATCTGTTAAAATGAACCATGTAACCCAAGTTCAGAGCACTGAAACTCTCAGAAACAAGCTAGTACTTAAACCAGACTCTCAATGTGAATAATCTCAGTATCTTTAGCTGGAACTGACAGAAAAGATCCAACGGATTTCCTAGAAAAATGACAGTCTGCTATTCGGGAGCTGCCAGAGAATGAGGATGTTTCCTGCATTGATTGATGCTATAAAATACTCACCCACAACCAACTCAAGGGTACTCCTTCCAAGAACACAGTGCTTCTGACTTTAGTGGAAATGAGAGATAAGAAGAAGATCCTTCAGGCAGCCTGAAAAGAGAGAAGCATTGAATTCCAAGGGCAAGTGATAACAATTTCTCCAGACTTCAGCCAAAAGATACAAGAAAGAAGGAATTGGTAGAACTTTAAAAAGCCTATGTATATTTAAAATCCAAGGCTGTCATCTGAACTGGGAGTTGTACATGAAAATAAAAATTACGTCCTCTGGGATGCAGATTGAGGGAAACAGTTTGTAGCAGATATTACCTTCATTGTTGCCCCTGGGCATTCAGATGGATTAACTCCTTGCATTTTTCTGGCAGAGCCCAGGTAGCAATTCCCTGCAATGTACACTGTATGCAGAGGGTCTCATGGGAGTTACAAGCAGCCCACCAAGTCTACTCCATCATGGGGACTGAGACAGATGGTGCAGCTGCCAAAGCTGGCGGGGCCAAGCATCTGGTAAATATGTTGATTTAAAGCAGTTCTCAAGCAGCAGCCGCTGCTCTGGCTGAGACAAACACAGTTCAGAGCTGCTTCCTCATCTGGAGCCTGTGGGGGAGATGGGATGGTATTGCCACAGCCTCTTCTTGGAAGTGAGTACCAAATGTTTTGGAAGATGAAGAAAAGCAGCCTCCCTTTTGACTGACCTGTCAGGGATTGCTGATATCAGAGAGGGAGGCAGCACCATGGAAGGTTAATGCTACCACTATTTCACAATGGTATTTAGATTCCTCTTGGAAGGCTTTGGTCAGACTTGTATTTTATTTCTTGACTCTCTCCCTCTCTCTTTTAAATAAACAGAGTCCAATTTAAATATAAAACTATATTTCAGCTTCTAACTATTCATAGCAAGAGATGAGTGATGATTTCCTTGGGATACAAAGAGCACACAGGGAGAGTTTACCAGCCCAAAACTGAGACTACAGCTTTGGTGGCTGCACCCCAGCTAGTTTTAGTCTAACAGGGTGAAGGGCTGCACATGTTGTTCTCTATTTCTGGTTGGAGTCTAAAGCAGTTTTTCTCCCAATTTGTTGATAATTTCATTGGTACCTGGTGACAGCACAATGCTTAAGAGCCACATAAATGCAACCTTAGTGATACCAAGTCATCACATGAACACTGATGGGAGGGGTTGAGGAAAAGATTACATGCTTGCAAAAAATACTGCAGGTTTTTTAATCTGTGTGGACAGCCCCGCAAAAGGTCATGACCCTACTATTAAATACTTCTTTCATGTCCAAGAAAGAGAGCACACATGAGCTGTGAGGAAGTATTAGCCCAAATAGCAAAGCCATCCCCACAGATACAATGAGAGGCAGCTCCACAAATTCAAAAATACTTTTGCAAAGTATATTGCACCACTCTGGGAATGTATTTATTTATAAAAAGAATTAATTTAAATAGAAAACAAATACTTCTTTTGTGTGTCAGGCCCACAATATTAGGAAATTTCTGGTGACAATGCTGTCAGTAAAACTGTCCCAATATACCTCACAAAAAGGTGTAAGTGAGACAACATTCTTGGTGGTCAGATACTAATGATACTGGAGAATCTATTTATAGCTGTAAACCTAGTCAAAAGCTTCTTCTTCACTAAGAAATCCCTGTGAAGTTGCCACCCTGCCAACAACTCTAAGATCACTCAGCTCCTACCAGGCCTTTCTTGGATAAAAACTTTGCAAATAAGGCCCGAGTTTGCCTATGCCTTTTAGTCGTACAGTCTCTGCCACCCTACAGGTCCCTTAATTTCTGTGACTTTTGGTTTACTGAAAGAATTAATGCTTGAAATAGTAGGGCTTGGTTTACACCTTAAGAATCAAGGAAATTCTTGCACATTGATAAAATTTGACATGTTTTATCTGTGCCCTACCATCAGAGCACTAATGGGAATCCAAATGTTTGTAGAACTTTTTAACTACCACACAAACGGTGAGGAGAGATACCCTATCTTCAAATCAGAAAATAGCTTCTTTCTTACTATCTTACCAAACAGCAGCACGTAGTCCTACAAAAGTACCCCAGCTGAACTACTAATGAGAATGTGTTTACATACCAGACAGGAAGTTATGAGTCCTGATTTGGGTAATCATAGGAGATGAGGGAAGCAAAGTGTGTTGGAGAAGGAATTCCAGAACTAATCTGAAGAGGAAAGAAGCTTGAGTATCACGGCTTTTCTTAAAAGCACCAGGAACATGGATAACACGAACATGAGTGAAAAACACACAGTGACCCCTGAGCAAGTGATTATTTCACTGGTACATAGAAGATCATGAGAAAGTTATTAATATTCATTTTATTTGTCAGTTTGTCATTTCTCCATCATTTGTGTAAAACAAAATATTTAACAGTTTATGTAAGAGCAGATAAAGAAAAGCTAAGGATTTGTGAATTAAAGGAAGCGCACATGCACAGTATGTATTTATATGCAATACACTGCTTTACCCTGAGACAGAACAATGGGAAAAGTCAGCAGATTTTGCTTAAATAAATAAAGGAATATAGAAATTTCTGGAGATATTTATACTTCTAAGAAGCCAAGAATGTTGACATGTTATATAGCATATAATTATATATGAATTCATAATTTTCCGGTTACTCTTTAAAAGGTGTAGCTGATTCTTACTTTGATAAAGAAATAACAGTATTAATAATAGCTGAAAGCATGTCTCTGATCCTCAGCCCTTGCTCTTTTGAGGGAGGAAGGAAGGCACCCTTCTGCCCCACAAAGTGCTTTTCCCCTCTCACCTCTTTTTGCTCCAGTATTTCTGTCACTTCAGCTGCCAGGTATTAATTCTCTCTCTCATTCAACATGTCTTACTTTGATTTTGGCATGGTGGATTCCAACGTCCTTCTGCCCCATGAGCGCCAGTTGTTATTTCCTACTTTTACCTTTTGCCAGCAACATCTTACTTCTTTTTCCCACAGTGCCCCTAGTCTTGGGAGATGTCTAGGAAATAGTTCCCTTAACACCCATCCCTAAAATGTCTAAGAGAACTGTCTCCTTAACCTTCATACTTAAAACGCCTTTGCCTTGGTGTCTGCAAGAAAATGTGACGTCAACTGGTATGTGGATAATTGTCTGTCACTTGGAATAATTGTCTTGTTCCTTCAAGCCTGTCTATATCCATCTGACTAATAGGGCACTTGAGGTTCACTCCTGTTCATTCTCTTGCATCTGTACATCTCCTGTGACAAGCCCCTGAGCAGAGCTGGGAGGCACTGCCTCAGTGTCTCTATATATTGCTGCAGAGGTATGTGGTCTTTGTGTGTAAGAAAGCCCACTCCTGATCTGAAAGTTTAAATATAGAAAGACAGAGTGTTTTATCCTTGCCTTACAGAATATCCACTTGGGTTTAGGAGCCAGCTCAGAGAGCCTTGTTCACTCGCTGAGTTCAGCATGGCTGTAATGTGCTTAGTTACAGTCCTGCACTTGAAAAATTGATTCCACTTTCAGAAATATTACCAATTCTAGGGACATTCACCACTGTAAATATACGAACTATTGCAAAAGCCTGGGAACAAAAATAACCTTAAGTGTCCTTTCCAACCTAAATATTTCTATGATTCTATGAAATTGTGAAAACCATGGCCAGTTTTATAAATGTGCCCATCAAGTGCTTCAGTTCACATGAAGAGAAGGAGCACAAGCCCCAGGTAGCTGCAGACTCATTTCACCCAGACTGCTCTAGTCCAGGAATATCTCAGAGGAATAAATTTTTTTGCAAATTTTTGTATTCTTATTACAAACCTGTTGGAAACAATATTAAAACCCAACATATCTTAGCATCTCAGCCTTTTCTGGGTTGTTTTTAAGTGCAATAGGCATCCCATAAGGTTTTTTCGCCTTCTCGTAAGTTGATTGTGGCCAGCACTGAAGATACATCCAGGACTTCACATCTGAGAGAGACTCTGAGCCATGTAACCGTCAGGGCACCATGCACCCTGAGACCCTTTCATCCAGGACCATAAAATGGAAGAGTGACAACCCTAAGTGTCCCTGGTTAAAGAAGACTTTGCAGGGCTCTACCTGGCACTCAGGAGGTGTGGGTAAGCACTTTTGGATCTAGCTGAGCTAGTGCCAGGCTTGAGCAGTCAAAAGGAGTGTACATCTTTCTTGTGCAATGCTGAGTGAGTCCATGCAGCTGTTTCTTCCCACATTGTTAGTTAAAGGATGCTGGCTGAGATGTATGTCCTCCATACTGTGAAAAAAAATGTAAAATCGCATCCATTTTTCTGCCTAAACTGTAGGAAACATAGAGGAGAACAAGGAAAAAGAATGAGGAGGAAAGGGAGAAATTCTTCCTTTCAGCTTTAAAGTCTTTATAAAAGACATTTTTAGTGTGTATGATGGATTTGGATTAAATATTAGGGGGTTTTGTCTGCCTTATTTTTGTTCCTGTGTTGATGTTCTTTGCAAGATCAGGTTTGGGAGCATCCCATGCCTATCACACTCTGTGCTAGTCTGATTATTTCTGTGGGATGAGAATGTGCCAAGCCCAAACAGTAGCAACAGAACCCAGGTTCTCAGATCCTGGTACCTGCTGCTGTGAGCACTCAGCAATTTATTCTGGTCTTGCTTTTTATGGTAAAAATTCAAACCAATATGTCCATATGCAGTGACAACAACAATAGAAAGCAATTAACAGGAATCCGGTTGGACTTAAAGCCACTCTTCTCCACAATATAACCCAGTTAAACATCTCCCTAAACATGATTTGTTACTGAAGAGAAGACAGGAGATAAATACATGTAGTGTCTGTCATATCCCTTAGTATACTCCTTAAAGATTCTCATAAACAGTGGTGAGGAGGGCAGTATAAGGACATGAATATAATAGAATAGGACAGAAGTGATTTGTGAAGAAAACCAACCGGTGGCCAAAAAATGAAAGAAACCTTTGGGGTTTTTGTTTGATTGGTTTGGTTTTTTTGGTGTTCTGTTTGGCATTTTGTTTCGTTGTTGTTTTGGCATTTTGTTTCGTGAGTGTTTTGTTTTGTTTGGTTTGGTTTGTTTATATATTTAAAAACCTGCTTTTTAAAAGGATCTGTTAATCTTCCTCTGGACGCTAGATGGGGATCTTGAGTCAGCCATGTCAGAGACTCTTTTATCCTGCTCTTTCGTTATTTTAATCTATTTTATCGTGAACAAAGTACATGCAATGCAAGTTTACTCTTCAGGTATTTATATTTTTACTAAGGGTTTTTTTGGGGAAGGGTAATCTACAGTAAATAAATATTTACTTTTAAACGTGCAAGTTTAATTAAGGTTCAATTGCATCTTTCAAAACAGAAGGGAATACATCTGGAAATGTAGAGCACATGCTCCTCTTCGCCCTAATTATTTGTTTAATTCCAATGGCACATTGCAATTGTTTTCTCACTTTTCAGTGTGGGATGCAGTTTACAGTGAAAATTGTCTTACTGCTTTGTAGCACAGATTATGACAAGGGGAGAGACGGCGGAGTCGCTCACTTGCGGCAGTGCTAATGACCCGAGCATTGTTATTTCCTTAAATGGGATCTTTGTGTGCTAACTAAACCTGAGCAATACGACTGCGAAAGCCGCTTTCCTTCAATCTTCCTAAAATCTCCGTATGACTTATACACATGATAATAAATTAATCTCCCTTGTTAACGTGTTGTTGTTTGTTTAGGAAGTACCTCTTTCTTTCATGTGATGTCAAGCTCAGCCTTAAAATGTGAAACATATTTTGAGCCATTGTCTCAAATAGTTCCTTTCTAGAAGGATTCTCTCTCCTCTCTTCAGAAAACTGGGCTTTGCAAATTGCTTTGTGAAGAAGCATGTACAGCACCAACCCCAAACCTTCAGACATTGCTGTGGACTGACCTTTACTGAACTGAGTTTGGCTGTCTCAACTCATTTCATAGGGACATGCTAGTCCACACCATGTAACATGCAGTTTGGGATTATTGCCAGTTTCTTCCAAGAAAATACCCAGAAAGAAATTAGTGAAAGGACTGAATGACTTCTTGAGGCATCGTTAGAGACAGAGTATATCCAAGGTGAAATGGGATCATTCCTCAGGCAGCAGAAAGGAGGGAAAGTAAAAAAAATCCAACCTTGCAGTGGGCTTGTTGTTCTCAGTGCCTCATGCCATTATTGTTGGAACACTCTGTACTGAAACGTGCTGGTGGAGGAATAATTCGTGCTGCAGAGAAACAAGCTGAAGACTGAAAGTTCTTTCTAAAGGATCAATTCTTAGAATGCATTGTAAACAAACAATTGTTTCTCGATATGGAGAGTGATTTTATTTGATGGCACACAGTGCTGCTTCTGCAGAGCAGATTGCTCTGCCAGAGCAAAAGGAAAAAATAATATGTTAAAGACATGAGATGCATGAAAAATGTCATTAAATAAGTCGTTACTAGCCTTGAAATGGGGATGGTTTGCATAATTGATTAATCATAAGGGGACATTTTTGGTCACAGAAATTATCATTAGTGGAGCTCCAAAGTTAAATAATCTCTATACTAATAAAAAATGCCATTTTCCCTGCAGATCTTTCCAAGATTTCTTCTTTCTTTCAGTCTCTCTTGCTTTTAAAGGCCTTAATTGAACGATATTTAACTTGAAGTGTGGGTGATGAAACCATTGCAATCCAATTTCTCCCCACGGCACAATGAGAGCAGCAACACCCAAGCAGCACACTTGGGCACAATCCTGCAAGCTTGGCCACAGTGCTTCACCTACCTGCACCAGCAGTTTCCATCTAGGCTTTTGCCTCCAAACTCCAGTCAATGGGAGCTCTCTGAATCTTCTTATAAAATAAAAATATAATCATGACAAGAAACAGCTTTGTGCACCCTTTTGCACCCTTTTCCATTAAGGTGATTGTTCTGAAAAATTTCATCGTGTGAAACTGTGGGCTCAACAAACATGCACACACTCTTCGTGAGACAGTTTGTGGTCCTTTAGGATGAATGTCACTTCATCTAATTCATAGATATAATAAGAAGTATTTTTTTATTGCCAAGAATTTAATTAAGGGAAACAGCTTTTGATACACGGTTCCCGGAAGGATTTCTTTTAGCTTGTTTTTAAGGCTGTTTTATATTGAGTAAATGTAAAACATGGAGCAGAAATGGGTTAAACAAGGCTTGACATACCTGATTTCATTAATGAAAAATAAATGGTCTACGGGTCCTAGCCTGGTCCCACACCACAAACTGGCAATCTTCTCTACTTCCCATTTAGTGTTAATCCTTAAGGAGGTACAAACAGTTGAAAATCACATCCACAAAAAAACCCCAGGAATTGAGATGTTTGACATCATACAAAAGCCTTTCCTATTGGTATTTTGCTATGGATAGTTTCATATATTTTATTTAAACAGGAAACGATCCTTAAATTGAGACATACAGTACATTCTTATCACAAATGCCCTTCTGAAGAGATCTCTAATCAAGTGTTGCAGACAGGAAAATGTGGTCAAAACCCCCTTTATTGCTCCATTTTTTTAATATGAAAATAGCGAAATATTCATATATCTTAGTAGCATATTTTAATGACTTCCAAACATGAACATTAAATTGGTGTAAAAGTAATTCCAGTCTGTAAAACTTTCTGATTTGTGTTTGTATATTTATATACAGAACATATCTGTAAGCATAAGGTCACTGCTTGTATATGTACTGAGATAATTACACAGAATTAAATATTGATACATATGAAAAATATATTGTGTAAATATTTAAAGGACAGAACAGACTTAATTATGAGATAATTTCTATGCATTTAGATACTAATTGTTGTACAAAATTAAGATTTCCTTCATAAGTGATAGTGATCCTATTGATAGTTGTATTGCAATGTGAGGAACTGTTTTCTAAATCTCTAGTTATAGTTGCCCAAATTCAAAACTGAGTAGGAGGGTTTTGAAACAAACTAGTTTTTTTCATTTCTTACCAGTTGTTTTTAGCAGTGTGGAACAAGAGCAATGCAGAGATTTACATTTTTGGAGATTTCATGGGGCAAATTTATGCATGCCTTTGCCAGTAATGAACACAAATGGCGATTGCTGAATAGTATAACTAGTGTTTAAAAAACTCTTACCATTCTCCTACAAATTTGCTTCTATTCTATTGATATTTTATCTCAGAGCTGTATATATTTTTTAATATCTCGAGATTCATTTCAATATCTCATAGGTCTGTAACACAAGTGCTTTTAAATCCTATGCATGTTTTAAAAGATCTCTTTCATAAGCAAGGATTAGCAACTTGGGCAGAAAAAATATGTTGTGTGCTTTTTTATCAAGGTTTAGCGATGACTGTATTGAAGTTCATCTTTTTCTCCCTCTGTTTTGGTGCTCTGTTTTTCTGCATCACCCTGCATTGGCTGTTCAGCATCATCAAATATTTGTATGAACAGGAATGCATTACAATGTTGCAATATGCTCAACCAGTGTGACATGTATTTAATTTGTGTTTTGCATCTGAGGCTTTGTGGTAATTTAATCTCTAGACCTGCAGCTGAGATGGTAGGACATCTGCAGAGACATCCATTCCTTCTGAGTCCACCTGCCACTATGTTTTAATAACAATCCTAAATGCTCCTTGGATGATGTGAATTAATTTTTGCCTAAAGAAGTTGTTTGACAGATGTATCTTTTCTTGCACTTTACCTTTTTCTTCGTGTTGTCCAGTTAAAAAAAGCTTCTTACCTTCTGAATTAAGGCAAGTTTTGAGAAGCATTCTTTAATTCTGACAAGCTGAAACATTTTTCTGAAACTGGTGTGAATATTCCCAGGAAATTAATAAATTCGGTATTTGCATTATGAATGCATTACAACGTGCATACTATCATGGCATTTAAAAGAATCAAATATTTTAAAACACAGTAGTTATTTTTGCACGGTCCTGAAGTAACCAGAGTGCAGCTGGTGTGAGGGCGAGAATACTTTCTCCTAAAAATATGAGGTTATCATGGTCTCAGCCATGTAGAGTACTAAAAATCCATTGGATAGCAATGACTTTCAGTCACAAAAAACAGGTTGCCTTCAGACTAGCGACCTAGATAAGATGGGATCTGTATTCTATTATTACTCCCTAAACTGCCTAGTCATGCACAGCACTTTATCACCTTTCGTATCCCACTGTGTTATAATATGCTGGTAGATAATATAGCACAGGATACTGCATCCTGATGTGTTATTCCTGCATTTATTGTGCTTTATATTTACTATAATTTTATAAAAGAGATGGTTGGCCTACTGATCTTATTGTAAACTCTAAGAAAAATAAAAATAAAATAAAACTAGCATTTCCTAAGACAGCATAATTAAACCCTCCAGCGAATGAAATTTCTCTCCTCAACATGTGGAGCTCCATATAGCGAAACAGGACTGACTCCCATCTGCTTCATCATATACATTCTCCCAATGTGCATTAAACATGCATTGACTCAGTTGTTAATTCAGGAACCTGAGTAAATTGTACAGTGAGAGAACAGAATAACTCTACCTGGAAAGAGCAGTGTTGTCCACAACCTACTATGTTACTCTGTTCATAAAAGGTCCACGTTATTTCTGGCACAGTTCTGTTCAAGACAGATACTTTTCATGGAAAATGTGTTTCCAGTATTGTGCACATGCCACTATCCCCTCTCTTGTCGTAGTTGAATGCTGACATAAATCTTTTTCTAATAAAATGAACTATTCAAATTTTTTCTTTACTGAATGATGTCTGAAACAGATGTATTTTAATCTGCTGGGCATAGAAAATGAAATTTACATGTCAGTGAGGTCTTTCTGGTTAATAAATGTTTTAAAAGAGAGAAAGCAGGAGGCTAAATATATGTAAAACTGCACCGCTTTGCATACAGTGCTTTTAACAGAAAATACAATATTCTAATACTAAATTATATCTATTTATGAGACAAAAAGTATACATATTTGGTGACAACAAATATCATTCTTGCAGGGGTATCATAAAAAATGCTGGAAAGAATTCAGATGTCACCAGCAATACCTTCCTTGTACTACTCCCAGTAATTTTTTTTTCATGTGGGAACAGCATCTGTACAAAGCATTTTGTTTGTTATCTCTGTGTGTGTGCAATTTTGAACTCATTATGTTTTCCTATTATTTTAGCTGTTAACATAGAACCAATTTTAGTACATTGCTGCAGTTTTCTCACTCTGAGAGAGCTGGATCCAAAGCCTACTGAAATCAGTGGAGGGACTCCACAAGCTGAAGTTGACTTACCATTAGGGTGGAAATCAAGATAATGAAGAGTTAGATTCAGTGTCCCCCAGAGATTCAAATGGGTTTCCAAATAATCATGAACATTTCTAAAAATAGCTGCATATGTTGAAGAAATTTTAAATTTCCCACTCCAATAGTATTATTAATTTTCTAGCATTATTTGGGAGAGACACAAAGAGCATAGGTATTAAAAATGAAGCTTTAAACCTAATTTACTTTACTATCTGAACTCTTGCCAAATTTGATAGAGATGCAAAGGCAGAGTTAGACCAAATTTCTTGTGTAGAAGGCCCACTGACAGCCCCACATGCTTGTTGACCCACTTGCTGATACCTTCATTCAGGTCCTTCTCCCTCCCTTTCTTCATTCTAGGTCCCTGCTGCTTTCCTCCCAATAATAATACATAATAATAAATAAACTTTAATTGCATAATTAATTAATTAATAATTAAGTATCAACATAAAATAACCTTCCTGTGCTAAATACCCAAGGGATTCATCCTCAGCAAATAAAGTGATATCTGAGGAGAAATGAATTGTATCTCAAGCAGAACAATGCTGTGATAGAGTCTATTTTCATCAGTCAGTTGTTGGACAATGAAGAAATTCTCTCTTGAACACACCTCTTCTCCCTTAAAAATTTGGGCTTCAGCATCACAATAGAAATCATTCCTAAAGTATCTCAATGAAGAGTTCAGTTGTTATCTTATCCTGATTAAAAAGTGCTTGAGTCTATACAAGTTTTCAGCCAGAGAAACTCAGGAATGATGTCCAGGTTCATTTTTTAACAATTAGCAAGCCTGAGCCTCGAACTGACAGATTACTGCAGTTTGGCAGTATCACCAATAGACAGGGAGTTGTGAAATTGTAAGATATTATTGTATTGTTGGTAGCCTGAGTAAATCTAAATCTTTTCAAGCTTTGCTTCAGTGGGTTAATTCCAGGACCTGAATTACAAGTGCAATTTGAATTACATTGCAAAGACTGAACTTACTTCACTTTAGCAAAGTCCTTTTTCTTAAGACTTATGAATTCCAGTTATTTTGAAATCCTGAAATGTTGAAATCTTTTGATACCTTTCTCATTATTTCCAAGAAAAGATGGGTAAAGGTTTTCCTTGACTTTCCCTGCCAGCACCTCTTTATTTAGATAAATGTGTTTCTTTGACTTTGCCTTTATTTTGTGGTATGTCAGATGCTGCTACACGCAGTGTACATCTATGGGGGCTTTTTATTCCCCCCATCCTAAACCAGAGATATTAAAATAACTGGAAGAACAAAGCTTGCCAGAATCATAAAATAATAAATAGAAAATAATCCAAATATATGTTCTGTGTATATATAGGGCAATTGAAGAGACCTGTAAAAAACCAATGATTTTAGTTTGTTTTCAGTTTTGCCTGGGAGTTTTAAGACACTGAACGGATTCTGGCTAATTAAGTCTTGAAGCTTGATGCTGAGCTATATGAGGCAGGGCATAGGACATCACCCATTCTGCTGGGGAATGAAGTGAGACGTGATTGAATGATTTGCTGGGTATAAAAAATTATTAAATTTTGGATTTGTGAATAGATACATATTCCAGTTACAGTTTAACCATTAAGATTGATTTTTTTCACCAAATAATAACAACAGCATTGACAATAGAGAAAAAGTATTCTGTAATAAAACGTTTTATAACATAATTTGTTTAATCTTTAGTTTGTTGTTAAAAGAAAGCTGTATCTGATAATCATACATACAAAATTTTATTTAGACTAAAAGAGCTATTATTGAGTACTGGCTTGAAGCTATAGCTTTTCAGGTTGTTGAAGTATTTATTATACATTCTCCACAACGGAAATACTTACTGGATAATTGGTGCAGAAGGCACAAAAATACAGGTTAATAACAGCAGTTCAAAAGCTCAACAATTTTTTTTAAGAGAAACATCTCAATGGGGCTGTGGCCCTGCAGTTGTTTGCAGTAATCAAGGACTTTCAACAGATAAGTTCTTATTTAGTTTCTAAAAACTGTATAGATCTGAATAATTAGACTGGAAATTGTGCACAAACTGTTCAGGTTTCAGCTTGGTTTCTGACAGCTTCAGTTTTCTCCAGCGCAGCACCAGGAATTTCAAAATCTCATCAGATAAATTATATCTGTGGAAAGTAATGTTATGTTGTGATGATGCATTATTGTGCATCTCAGTATTTTTTGTGTTAATAAACCAAAAAGAATGGGAGATGGAGAAGGTCTGTTGCTAGAAACATTTAGCCTTCTGTATTTACCAATTACAATTTTCACCTCCCAAACTGTTTTCCTTAATCCAGCTTTAAGACACTGAAGTGATGGAGCTTCCTACACTTCTCTTCAGAGAGCATTGCAAAATATAATGCACAATAGTGTTCAATATTTTTCATTAAATTATGGTTATATTTAGCTTATGTGAATTCTATAAATCTAATACACAATCTTTTATTTGCAAGAACTCCTCATTATTCTGGAAAAATAGATGATATTAATATTTCCAGCCAGTTATGCTAGTGTCCTTTAAGTATTCTTAGTGATGTTTCCATTTTAATGCTAGGAAAATGTGTCTGAAAAACAACATTTTTGTCAAAATATCTGAGGAGAGTATTTTTACTTCATCCTGTCTTGAGGTGAATTTAAGATTTGGCTCAAGTTGAATTATAGGCAC
This sequence comes from Pachyramphus minor, assembly GCA_013397135.1. Taxonomy (NCBI): domain Eukaryota; kingdom Metazoa; phylum Chordata; class Aves; order Passeriformes; family Tyrannidae; genus Pachyramphus; species Pachyramphus minor. The sequence goes on from VYXB01008772.1 coordinate 119,210, forward strand.
AATTGCCTTATGTGACTTTGTAGGTTGTGTGCCACTGTGGTATTTGGTCTGGTTTTTCCTCTGTTTTTCTCTTCAGGTTCTCAGATTTCTCTCATGGTATATTCCTGACCTTTTTGGGATATAATACAAATAGAAGTATCAATAGAAGAAACTGAGATTCAAATTCACTAAAATTTGGTTTATGTTGTTCATAATCCATAATTTTTCAGTATCTATAACTCTATATGCACTGTGTTGCATGTTTATTTGCAAATTTGCTTACTCCCCTGATTCCTTCTTGTTATATGACGTGCCTTAAATTTCTCAGGGTAGTGCAGTGCAGTGACTGATGTACTGCAAGAAATGTCTTCTGCAGACTCTGAAGAAAGTATTGGCATTGGCTCGTAATTGCATTTAAACACGTATTATTAGATCTCCCTCTGAGAGAGAGATATATATATATAAATCCTGTAGCCATATGAATTTGTGAAGCCAGAAGGGGGAGACTCCATGTCAGCTGATTCCAGTGGGATTCAGATTTCCAAAAACCTAATGTGTACCAGATGTGAAAGGAGGGAGGTTCTGACCAGACTGGTGTGTGGCTGACAGCCACATTGCATAACTACCGAGAACCATGGAATGTTCATCACATAGGACACTCTCAGTAGGGGAAGGGAGAAGGAAATGGAAGGTGATTTGAAAATTTAGGGTCCATAGTGCTACAATGCTTAATGCCTATAAATACGTCCTGGAGACAGTACCAAGCTAATTTTTGATGTTACTCTCAACACAAGCAAGGTTATTTTAGAGCTTGTTTCAGAATCTGTTTTTCTCATTAAGTTTTTAAATCCGTGGCTTTTTACTTTGATCTTATTTGTTGACATTAATCCTTATTTTAACCTTCTTGCTGTTTCAGAGGGTTTTCTAAGGGGGTATTCATGAATTCAAGACATCCATCACTACTTCATCTGCGTAAACAAGCAACCATTCCTAGGAGAAGGCACAGATAGTTCTGTTTTTCCCCAAGCAGGAAGGGAGGAAGATTCAAAATAAGAGTGAGTTAGACACTACTGCTGAGATCTGGACACAGCCCGTTTCTTCTGTATTTACTGCATTGCATCCTGGATTTTTGAAACTGGATTTGCATTTAAGACAATAAGTGAACAAGCTCTCTGAACAGCCCAAAATGCAGTTGCTTTGGTTGGCTCCACTCAGAACAGAAGTAGATGGGTGGTTTTCGAATAGAGAGAGAAAGGAATTTTCTCCCAGTTTTGTGGGCTTTGGCTGTTGAATTTTGTATGTGAATGTCATTAATATTTCACAGCAGGTCATATCTGATCCATGATGCACGTTCTGGCAAAAGAGAAATATGGCTGAGGATTGTGACATCTGCCTCTGTCACCACTGCAGAACAAAAACATGTATCTGCATTCTTTTTGTCTGGGAAACCTGATATAGAATTAATTGAACATGATCACATATCTACACATCTCCTTGTAAATGTAAAGGAAGATACTCTTCCTAAGAGTAGTGGTTGGAAGTTTTATGTGTTTGCTACTAGGCTTTCCTGTGCCAGCATTGCCTCCATGCCAGCAAGACCTTTACCTGGCAGTATTTAATTCAGGACCAGGATCTGGAAAAAAAGGAGGCCAAATGGAATATCATCAGCTCTACATTTGCAAATTTGCCCATTTTTGCTCAAATGACTTTCCTGCTTCTTAGTTTGTCTTCCCCTCAGCACAGTAAAAAGAGGATTAAGGCTGTCAGGGCTGTACTTCAGAGGCAGCCCCAGCAAAGCCCCTAAAGAAGAAAAGCGAATGATCGTAACCCATCCTCTGGATCCTCTCCAGCACAAGAAAGGATAAACTAATTTTTTTTTAGCACTTATTAGGTTCCACAGACAAATAAACAGCACGTGGCAGTTTCTGGAATTGAAGATAGGAGGTCACTGAGACCTGGAGTTATTAGTAAGGACACTGAACATTGTCCCAGTGCCCTTCGGTCACTGAAACTGATGCCCTTCAGATGCCATGTCAAGGTCTGAAACCTGACTGATTGGTGCCTAAAAATTAAGAACAGGTGCTGCTAGACACTATTTGCTATTTATCATCTCATCCACAATCTTGCCCAGAAATCAGAGGTTTAGCAATCAGACAATACTTGGCAAGAAAATTAATGTCAGAAGAGGATTTATTGAGTAAGGACCAAATAAATGCATGCTTGAAAGCTTCTGGCAGTCTGCCTTTTCTTAAGGAAAAATTACCAATAATAGGTGTTTTCCCCTAATTTTCACCATGGGAAACATATTTCTCATCTGTGGAGTGCTTAAGAAATTTTTCTTACAGGATCTAGGACTTCTAATTGAAACAGGTGAAAACTAAGTTAATTGAATTATCTGGTATCTCTATTTCTTTTTGGTACTTTCACAGTGACAAATCCACACCTGGCATTCAAACATAATGACAGCTTTATGCAGCATGAAATAGTATGAGCTTAAACAGTTGGAGGTAATCTTGGCTAATCAGATAGACTAACATCCATAATAGTTTAGTGAGTTTTAAGATTGTTTGATATTTGCAATAGTAAGTCCAGTCAGGACTGGATTTTCACTGGAAGAACACACAATCCAAATGCTGTGGTCCATGCCCTGCAAACTTACTGTTCATTGTAAGGCCAATGTAATATGCAATAGAAGAAAATGAATGTTAGATGTGCATGATGATAAAGAGATGACATTCTTTAGTTGATGCATCATTTGCTGCTTCAGAATTATTTACAATTTCTGGCTCAATGGAGCATAAAAAGAGATTGAGAGGAAGGTACAAATAAAGTTTGGAAGGCTGGACTTTGCCTTCATCAGATGATGAAAAAGAAAATTCTTTTTTTTTTTACGTCAAAACTGTGACATCTTCTTTATGTGAGACAGCCAAATGAAATATTTTCTATTAGGTAGTTTGAGTTCATTTTATTTTAAAATGGTAACCCTACTTAGAGATCTACCTATCAAATATAGACCTAGATTATCATTTGGGAGAAGGAAATACAAATTTTTAAAATTAATTCCAAGGATCTAAAGTCCCACAGACTTGAGACACACTTTTGAAGTCTGCAGTCTTAATGTGTCCTGTTGTTTAGATGAGAATTAACCATAACATTTGGGCGCAGAATGAAATAAGAACTCTAAATTTAAATATCTTTGGGCTCACGATTTTTATCTACATCCCTATATAACAAAATCACAGGCTCAGTCTCACTGAGTTTTAAAGGAGTGAGAAGGATGGGGAGAATGATTAAAAATTAGCTTAAAGGCCTCTAAATTACTTATTAGAAAGACTTTATCTTGGTGTAAAGTTCTATTCTTTCTTCGTTTCAACACTAGTAGTTTTTTCTATTTCCTTCCTTCTGCTATTCCACATCAGGCATCCAAGCTTTGTTTGTTCTCATCTAAGTGAAGTTGTATTTCTGGGTATGCCAATAAAGCATGTCCTCTACAGGTAAAAAATTTGCTAGAATATCTGTATTGGAATTCAAAGAAAAAAGGCCCATTACTACAACTTCTGCTCTGAATTCTGAAATGCTGTTAACATTTCTCAGTTGTCAGTTTCAAAAGGGTATGTGCATCATAACTTTTTACTTAGAAGTCCAATTATCAGTCCTCAAAATAGTCTTTGCCATGACCCACCTAGTGCTCACCAAGAAGTAATGGCTATAATGGCTCTTCTTAACGTTAGATGTTCTTGCCTTCGCCTAATGTAAAACAAGCAAAGTAAAAATGGATCCAGCCTGCCCTTTCATGTTATGGTGGGTGACAAGAAGAAAAGACTTGTTTGTATAGTTGCAAGAAACAGTCTGAAAAAAGTAGATGTTAGACAATGGGGCTGGAATCAAGCTAACATATCACAAAACAAGATAGTGGAAGATTTCATCAGTACAGGAGTAAAACATCCTCTTGGAGAAAAAGAAAAGATGCAATTTCCTCAAATAATAATCTGCTCATAGTTTCTCCTACAGTGCCTCTTCAGAAGCTCAAGGCTGCAATCACTGCATTACAAAATAAATTTGAAACAATGATATTATATTTTTTTTATGCTACAGGATTTTTTTAAACCTACTGGATAAAGTTTCATCCGCTAATAAGGGCTTGATTGTCTCACATTTTCACTTGTTACACAACTATGTAACTTTGTAGATTTTATACTTGTACTTTTTTATTCATGCCTCTGTAAGGGCTTCATCCAAAGACTACTGTATCATTGGAAAAATTTTGATTAACTTCCACAGGCTTTAGATAAGGGCATAAATGAAAGATGAACAGTACAGTATCACTGTACTTCATTATTTCTGTTACAACTATGGCCTTGATCATGCTACTTCTGACACAGGGCATAAAAAGGACACATCTTCCAAACATTTGTTCATATGAAACCAATTTGCAGTAAAAGTATTTTAAAAATAATATCAGATCACAAATATTCCAGATCTATGTATTCATTCATCCATTAAATTAATTTCATTAAATTCATATGGGTGTGGACAAGGATTTTCCTTGGTTTTGTTCTACGCCTACTGAAACACTGGAGAGTCTTGGCTGACATTTCAAGCAAAATACCAAAGATAGGATCGTCTTACTTTATGTTGTATTCTGCCAAATTGCATTTGGATTTCAGAGTAGGTATTTAATTTTTACAAGACACACAGGGAATTAGAGGCATTTTCTACTTATAGAAAGTGACTACAGCTGAAGACATGTAAGTTGTCAATTTATCTCATGCAATGTGTGTTGCAGTACATAAATTATGCTCTTCTTGGAGGAAAAGGTCTCTTTTAATCTTAGAAACTAATGTACAAGACTCACAAAACCTTTCCATTATACCTATTTGAGGAGCTGACTCTACAAATCAATAATAAAAATAAGAGTTCTCCTTATAGTCAAATGTAATGGTAAAGAAGGAATTTTGTCGAATCTCCTAAGTATGCAGATTCCATAAGTTAAATGTCAAACAACATAAATCCTCCCTGGGCTAGGAAACGGGGAAAGAAAAAGATTGTGTTTTTATTTTTCTTGTTGATTGTTTTGCTATGTATGTATAAATGAACATACTATAGTTTTCTAGGTATATCATTGTAACACATTTAATTTTATAATTTAAGTGAATAAGAACGTTTTGTATTTGGGAAGGTATTGTAAGAAGAAATGAATTGAAAGGTAAAGTCATGGCTACTTTTGCTAAGAGTTATACGTAGTTTGAGATGTATCTGCTGGAGGCTGTGAGCAGAGCAAAACTCAGCTGAGGAATGTGTACCTGCTCTGAGGGCGCTTCCCTCAACCTTGGCTGTGGTGGGCCTGCTCTTTCATGACAACCTATACAAGGAATTTGTTGTGTTGCCTTCTAAGAGAATATATTTTTGTTTTGTAACATACTTATTGGTAAGGAACAAGTCAGCGGAAACACAGTACAATTCTTTACTTTCTTCAGCTTCTGCTGAAAGGTACACCATCATGAGTTTGGCCAGTTCTGGTAATTAATATTCAGTAAAAAAGAACTGCCATAAGGGTTCCTGAATTGGTGATGTTTGGGGACTGCTAGGTAGAAATTAGAAGTAAACTTTACTGAGAAAGTTGGCTGCAGTGTTTGACAGTAGTGAGTTTGTATATGGATTCTCTGAAGTAGCCAAATGGGAACAGAATTTCTTCAGTTCTGACAAACACAGTGTGGCCTGTTATAGCACATTTGTATTGCTGTGCAAGTGTCTTGCAAGTTTTGAAGCCTTGCACTTCAGTTTTGTTAGCCTGTTGGAAGAAATCTCATTTAACTGGCATTTTTACATCTACATTAATTCTTTTAAAACACTGAAGTGCATGTTCTACAGCTATGTAAAGAAACGCATTATCAAAGCATTAAGATATGATTAAACTGACATTTTCTTAAGAAAACGAAAGGAGCAGGAAAAAGCCATTCTAAAAGGACTGAGTGCTACATACTCCAGATATTATCTTCAGTGCTTACTCAGGGATCTTTAAAGAAGCTTATTACCAAGTACCCTAAGAAGACAAGTGTGGATGTGTACAGATCAGAGGAATGCAAGTTAATGCACCTGCCAGATTTTACTATCGTACAAAGCATGTCAATCAGCACTCAGACCTTGCGTTTAAAAATGTGTTCCCTCAGATTTTTTTCAGTGCTGTATCTCACATAGCTAGAATTTCCTAGTCAGTAGCCATCCAGTGTTGCAAATGTCATGAATTATGCTACTGAATATATACCATTGAAATGAATGTGAATAGTCCTTCGTTATCTTCAGTAATGACTTATACAAATATCAGTAAATATATTTGCTGTTGATGCATGTATTTAAATCTTCCAGATATTCTTGATAAAATAACATTTTTAAAGGTAAAAAAAGAAGTCAGTTCTAAATGTGTTTTCTTTAAGAAAGACAAATTAAAATGCATAGCGAGTTGAACAGATTGGTCAGGTTATAGCACGTGAAATTATGGTTGTTGGAAACACAACTACTTTATAGCTGGATACAGTTCACTTGATACTAGATACTTGATAGAGTTCACTTCCCAAAGGGCCATTTCAAAAGTCATGAATCAGTTTCGGCTTGGTCTTCATTAGGAAAAAACATGGTCAGAAACTCCTCCTGAGAGCTGAGACGTCACTGTCTGGAAATACCTGTGGCAGGGGAAGGTCCTAATGTACCAGATCATTGCAGGATGGCAGGAGACTGATGGAAATCTGCAGCCATGAAGACAAATATGGAAAAGAACTTATGAGAAATGAAAGGTAGGAGGACCATCGCACACTGTGCTAATAAAGTCTCCTTTGTTGCTCTGTACAAAAGTCTGACACTGGTATCTAAAAAAAAAATTATCCAAATTAGAAGTGGTGTACAAAGGACTAGCAGTAGGATGTGGGGTAAAGAAACTCAGAAGAGAAAAAGCTTCCTTTGCTATGTCCACAGTGTTCAGGGAAGTTATGACTACTGCCTATATGGGGTCAGAGAGATATACCATATAATCTATTGGCCACTGACTGCACAGGAACAAGCAGATCTATAAGAACAGGTGGGTCAAAATGCTGGTGGAAGCAGTGGGGAGGGTCTTGGTCACCCATTAGGACTCTCAGGCTTCGGTTCCCACCAAAACAAGGAGACCAAACCTTGGGAGGTTTGTGGTCACCTTCACATGCTCGTGCTCTTTCACTTGTAGCTCTCACACAGAGCGAAAGGTCTTCAAACTGTGCAGAAGGGCTCAGCACCTTGCAAACCTGTCTCAATTTTAATTAGTTTCAGGATTTAGCCCAAATAATACTTTATCGGTGAGAACCCAATATTTACTGAGTTAAGATGTCAGGTTGTGATGTTAGATGGAAGTCACTTTATAAAGAAACAAGAATAAATATAAAGTGACTGAAGATATTCAAGTGACACTGTTGTACTGGAAATATAGTCATATAAATAAATGGGCTTTATCAGTTTGCTGGTACCTCCAGCAATGTTGACATTTGCATTCTGCTCTCCTACCTCTGATAGACTTTAGTTCTATTAAAATAATGAATTCTTATGCTGATATTCGCCTCTTAGCATGAGGCATTTGGAAGAAGTCAATACATTTTCAGGGATGAATTTTGGGAGTTTATTAAGATATACAGATTTTAAAAGTGGAAATCTGTACAGATGTCATGTGTTAGAGATTTCTCTTTTTATCAGTCCTCATAAAACATGTTCATATATGCTGTGTTTTCCAGTAGGAAAATGAACCACAAATCCTATTGGGATCACCAGCAGGGTCTGATGTCCAAAGGCAGATATTTTATTTAAATGATCTTATACTGCTCAGTGGGAAATACCATTTTTTATTGTGTTTACAAACATGTTAGCATTCATTAAAATGTTTTTTTGCTGCCCGTAAGATATGTATTTTAAAAGACATACTTCTGAAAAGCTTTAGAGAGCAGAATTTTTAAAGACTGATCATTTGACAGGTGATACTTCACATTGAAACTCCCACTGCAGAGGACTAGGATCCAGGTGTTCAGAATAACTTCAACAGCAGAGACATCAGATCCAATGACTGGGTCATTATGTACTAGATCATTATTATACATAGTTCGTGCTTTATAACTTTGTGGTTACTTTAGTGTCAGTGTAGTGGTACCTACCTGGGACATGAGATACTACAGTACAATCTATTTCCCCAGCCAGCCCCATACTCTGCTTGTACTCATCACCATCACCTCCTTTTAATGCATGACTTCAAATGCAAACTGCTAATGGATAGCTTTGGCTATCTGTTCTTCTGTGGGGCAGAGGCACACTTTGTGAAGACAAAGAAATTATTCTAAATGCATCCCAATCCCATCTTGAGATATTCTGTTCTATTCAAAATTCATTTTCTTCACTTTACGTGGCTTTTAATATAAGCATCTCCCCACTAAGTGTTCACCAGCTTGGAAGTTAGGAGAATGACGTTGCTGTAATAATTGTGGTAAAGGAAAGCAAGGAGTGAACAGAAAGAGAAGGCTAAGGTTTATGCTGAATGTGGGGGAAAAAAACCTTAGCTCGAAGGTTGTTCACTTTCAGTCCGTCAGAAAACATCGCTGAGTACTGATTATTTGTATTGTGTTGCTGCCTGCAGGCACTAATCACTGTAATGCAGAGAGGACAGAGATTACACACTACAGGGGAACAGAGTGGTCATCTGGCAACAGCAAGGAAAAGTGCAGAGCTGGGTACAGAGGAAGGTGAAGGCAGCTCAAGGGGGTTCACATAAAAGAAAAAGAGGTCTTGAAAAAATCCAATATGTAAGAAAAAATACCTATCTGAAATCTGACTCAGAATTGCCTTTCCTGATATTTCAAATCAAAGCAATAATCCAACTTTGCATAACTTTAGTGGAGTGACATTTTCAGACAAATTTAGTCACAAAAAAGAAACTCCCAAGTCATATGTGGGAACTAGGGACAAGGCTACTGATACATGTGTGCTTAAAGCTGATTTCCAAAATTAGAGCTAGCTGAGGAACAGATTTTGTGCCCAATTAGAATGATAGTTTTTGTTTATGGAAAAAATCCATTTTTTTACAATTTTTGAAATATAAAGTTCCTTTTAAATTTTTTTAATGAGGGGACCATTTCTTAAGGTATCATTAAAGCATATTTGTATTTTGAAATTAATATATAAGTATCAGTCATTGCTTTCCAACTAAAACAGTCACACCCAAAAAAATCTAACCAGAATTCTTAAATATTTTAAAGCATTTTTTAACCAACTCTTTTCATTAATCATTTTTAATCAAATGAGCATCTGCCATGGGCATCCTGTCATATTTCTTGTGACCAATTCTGTCTTCATTTGAAAATTTCAGGCCCCAAAAATTGTTACAATTTTAGTGTATTCTGAAGACACCGCATCTCCCTTTTCAGATAGTTTAAGCATCCAATTTCAGCTGTTGATAAGTCCATTTTTCAAGAAGTGAGCATTCAGTTCTTTGACACTATCATAATAGTGATTGGAGATTTCTTTATAGTAGAGAAATTTTAGGATGATGTGCAATTTCTTTTCAGACCTACTCCACAGCCGTTTGTTGAGGCAAGGAGGGAATGATAACAGATAGAGAGTGGGGCATGTGGTCATTTTGTGTTCCAAATGTGATACCCTGATATGAGTTTTCCTGTGCAGCCCAAAAAGCCAAAATATTTCTAACAGAGGAAGGAGCTGCTTGTGTAACACCGCTGAAATATCTTTTTAAAGAGCTTGAAAGAACACTTGGTGTTCCTCCACTTCAGGCGCATGAAGGATTGCTAGATATTTCTTTCAGCTTGTAATTGTGGCCCTTTGATCGTTCTGGCAAAAATTGTACAATTTTTTAGCAAAATTACTACCACCAGCATTCTCTTGGTATGGAGAATTTCCATGAGGATTTATTGTTCTCATGGTGCAATGCAAAAAGTAGTCATTACTGTCTCCTGTGACTTTGCCTGAAATTAGAGGTCTTGCAGAATGTTTCAATAAAGGGGAAAAGATACGATTTGAGTATTATTTGTTACAAAATTATAAAGAATATTAACTTCCATATACCTGCCTCATGAGGGAGGTCAGGTGATATTACCAACATTATTTTTTCTAACATTACACCCTGGTAATGCATGGATTGGACAGCAAATTAAAATAACTTCCTAGATTTAGAAGGATGATGAAATTATTTCACTACTTAATTTACTTTGAAAATTAATATGTAATTTCAGTTCATAAATAATGCTCTATCGTATTTTCATTATAACATGCAATGCTTTGAATCCAGTTTTATTGATATACACATTTGAAGAAACCTGTGCTCTTAGGCATAAGATGCATTTCTTAGTACCTGGCAAAGTGTATATGTACTATATTCTACTTGAATTTTGCATGTTTTGAGAGTGATTGTCCTGTTGAGTACCTTAAATGCCCACCATAGTTTCTTACTATGTAAGATGGTACGTAGAATTGATAGCAAACCTTCAAACTCAGATACACTTTATGACAAATTTTCTATTATGGTTAATGATGAATTATCCTTCTGGGTTCCTGGACTACAACATATGACCTTGAGAAACTTTTAAGTGAAAAAGATATTTCTGTCAGAGATGTCCAGCTCTACCAAGACCTCAGACCATCCAGCAATTACTCCACAAGGTACTGAAAGGTTGTGATTATATCCTGAAAGTGCTGAAGGTTTTTTTAGCCTTTAGGACATATGGAGGGTTTCGTATGAAGTCCACTTTTTAGATTGTAAATCAGGTAGAAAACAGTTTAAACAATGGGTAATACTTGACCTGCTATTGGATTATGTTCCTTTGAATGGTTTTATGAAATCCATAATTTCTTCAACTTTCTTTAAATAGTTTTGTTATTTGAAAGGCCTAGTTAATTAGCATGAATAACAATAAATATTCATGACTAGGGAGAAAGTTGCATAACTCTTGTTTACTTCACACTAGCAAAAAGGTGGGGTTTTTGAATTGATATAACCATGAGACCATGGGAGTTCCCAATTTTGAGGTGGTGGTGGTATGCAATCATCATTACCAGAAGACTGTGAGACTGATTACGTGCTCCTCATTTGTGAGTAATTACTCCTAAAAGTAATTCCAGTTGGATTAGCACAGTCGTGGACGTGCAGTTATTCTCAATGTAAATTCAGTCTACTCATACAACAGAATTTATGTATCAGCCTGCTCAGTGAATACTTTTAACTTCTTCCTGGAGCAATTTAAGGATGGGTTATTTTATGTAGATAAAGTCTCACAATATGTTAAAATATTTTGTGCTCTTACCACCAAAATCTATTCCTTATTTAATGGTAAAATTCCAGAATTTTTAGAGTAAGATCCATAATAAAAGTTTCATGCAAAACTTTCATTATTCTTGTAATTCTAAACTCCTTGAAGATGCAAAAATCTTTATATATGTTACCACCAATCCAAGATAATAAAAATTTATCCATAATGTGTCTAGCTATAGCTACAAATGAAACATTTTTAATTATTTCGTTTGGTCTTTTTATCATTCATTCATGAAATAAATGTCAATGTTTCTCTGTATGAGTAAAAGTTTTCTTAATCTCCCTCATATCACCTTCACCAAATTTCCTTCTTAGCTACTGGAAAGCTTCTTCTTCATTGATTATCTAACAGAAACCCGAAGAAGTTCGTAAATTTAAAACAAAATGACCACAGTCCAAAGCAACAATCCCACAATTCCATTCTCACCCTAGAGAGAGTCAGCCCATTTGAAAAACATAAATTTAATGTACAACTTGAATAATACTGTAATGTGGGTGACAGAAAAATTTAGGTAAAGGTGAGTGTCTTATTTTCACTCTCTGTACAGAATAGAAGTTTATATGCTTTAATGTGTTGCATAACATTTTACAAACCCTAACTAATCTTTGAACAACTCTGATTTATGTATACAGTAACTATTTGCACCCTTCTACTTAGCAGAGAATTAAAAAAGAGATTAGGACCAAGGTTCAGGATGAAGTTGCCTAAGCTAAGTATTTGATTTTGGCTTTAGGAATCTAAATAAAAATGACCTAGTTTTCAGAGCTGCTGAGCACAAATACCTCCAAATCAATCTTGTGATGTGATAGCTATAGCTCTTACATGATGTGGAATATGTCCACTCTTTGAAGTGATGAACATGGGTTAAAGTGTCTGGTTGATGTGCTTTATTTTGAAAATGTTGCTCTAAGGTGCTTGCCCCTAAACAGTCTAAGCAGTTAATCAAAGAGATAAGAAATCCTGCCAGAGGGACAATGATCTCCCACTCCCATTTTTCTGCAGGCAGAAAAACTCCACAGGACAGGGCAGCAGCAAGAGCAACAATTAGTGGGGTTGTCCTTGACCCTGCAATATCCACTGGATCTTAATGGACACCTGCATGACACTTGGCACAGTGAATAACATACGGTGAACCCACCTAGCACTGGGAACTACCCCTGGCATCAGAAAGCATGATCTTCAAAATCATCTATATGGTTTCTGAGTTCCAAAGTGGTTTTTTTTCACAGCTCAGGCATAAGACTAGTGCCTCTGGGATGAGCACTGTTGTGCCATGGGAGCCTACTCTTGGGTGCACTTGTTCTCCTGAGTTGAATAGATGTAAAGATAGCATCTTTCCTTGATTTTGTCTACCTACCTTTATCCGATTTCAGATTTGTGAGCTCTTTTTCACATGCCAGTCACGATTCCAGCTGCAGTTTGAAGAAATTTATAACACATATGAGATGAATAAGTATTCATAAGCAGTGTTCCCTTTCCACTGACTCTTTGCTTTTGCCCCATCCACTTGCCATTCTGGTGAGGCAGAATCTAGGTAAGGTATCAATGTTTTGCACATCTGCCTTTTTCAGCAGGACCATCTTTGCAAGAAACCGTTGTCAGTGGCTACTCTAAAAATACAGGCATGCGTGAGGCAATGTTGCGTTTCTCCCACTTCATGGAACACTTAATTGATTGCAAAGTCTACAAGTATATATCATTTCCAAAACTGATTTTGTTTTATGCTGCAGAATGATTTTGCTTTATTGTTGTCTAAAATGTGCATTAATAAGCACAAAATCAGGCACAGGGATGGACTTGAATAGAAGGTAAACTGTTTCAACTTGATAATGATTGGAATGTTCCCACATACATCAGGAACTAAATTGGTTCCAGTGAGTACTGGAAAGTCTTAATACCATACAAGTGGTCACGGTGGTATCAAGGGGAGATTGGGTTTTTCCAGGTTGTCCCAAATACATTGTCCATTTGTAAACATTGCCATGCTCTGCTCTGATGGAATAGAGGGAAATGAAGAGGGACTTCTGACATGGCTAATGTTACCAGCCCCACATCCCAGTTACCTCTGGCAGTTGGTTTCTTTTGTCTTTATCTACAGGGGACTGCAGCAACATGCTCAGTAACTCCAGGTCTCCTTCGAAGCTGCACTTTCTATTAATTTAATCCTCCTTCATTGTGGTCTTTACCAAATAGATCCAAAAGAGGAAAACAATCTTTCTAGTCTCTTGACTATATTATCTGTCATCCAGGGAGCTCTGCTCTGCAGAGATGTGTGTCACACCAGTGATGGAGGAAGGAAGATTCTAGGTGGTTAGGCAGGAATGGAAGAAAAGAGGATCAGCCAGCTTCTTGAGGAAGGATTTAAGAAAGTCATAAGCAAAATCCCAGATCTCCAAAGTCTGCATGACACGGACTAAGCACTGGGTTTGACTATATACTGATGTAGACCAGCAGTTTAAGTACTGCTAGGCAACCCTAGAGGTCAGTGCACTGTGTCTTTGACACTACATTTCATTGCAATCCAGGTAAACATGTTGGGTGCCTTGAGGTTAAGGGGATGATGCTGCTTCTTCATGTCACATATGTACAGTTCTCCATATCTCAGAGACAGAGGCCTTAAACACATGCACATGATGTTCAGAAATTGCTCAGGGTCTTCCCGGATCTGGGTATTTTAACACAAGCTGTGCAAGCAGGGTTGTGACTCATAGCCGTCACTTGAGGGCTCCAGGAGAAGTTTCCACAACTTCCTCTTGTAATTTGATAATAACAACAGTAAGAACTTTTCATACTTTAGAGCCTGCAGAACATAATATAAGTATTGACTAATTAGCCCGCCCAAAACAGGACAACGCTCATCAAGTCTGCCCAGTAACACACAGTGAGGCTGGGATATTCACGTGAGCCTGACAGAGTTCCCTGCCCAAATCACACAGCATGTCACAGGGAGGTGAATGTTAACTCCCCGAGGTACCCTTGAAAAACCAAGCTTTAATAGCTCATGTCTACAGTCAATTTAACATACAATTAAGCATTTGCACAAAGCAAATAGCACCAGAACTGTTGAAAATGTAATCCTTCCCCCTTGTTAAAACGGCCTCTGCTGTTTGGCATTATGCAGAATGACTGTCACCCCAGCGCTTTGAAGTCACTATCGCTAATACAAACATGTGCAGGTACAAATAATTCAGCAGCAGAACGTTGATGTTCTCCAAGTTTCTTATGCCATGTATGATCCTGAAATCTTCAGGATCATATTTTAGTCTATTTATTCTCCACACAAAAGGTACTTTACAAAATCTGCTAAATAGCTAGGCCTACTTACTGGGTCCCAGGAATATACCCTGCACACATCTCATCAGACACATCTGTTCCTCCGGCTCCTGGCTCCTCTGTTCTCTTTCACCAGCAGCTGGTCTCTGAATGGATGTCGGGGACTGATCTTTTTGCTTTGCTTAGGCTGGGGGATTGTTTCTCTTCTGGTCTGCAGAGATCTGTCAATATTAGCTTAAATGTAGGTTCTTTTCTTCTTGTGAAAAGAAAAGATAATAATTCTTCCTGCTGATGGTGGCTTAGAGCACTTCAGATTATCCCTTGTTATTTCTTTGCAAGAAGAAATGTATATTCTCTTTTCATAAGAATTATAGCAGTTAACAATCCTCTGGCCCAAACTTTGTCCCATGAAGAACTAACATCAATGGGAGTTAGCTATATCCGCTAAGGGTAGAATTAGGATTCTCACAGAAATCTTTAGGTTCAAATAAAACAATCTTCACTGCTGTAACCATAGCAGCTCTCATGTCCTACATAATACTTTTTAAGGATATCTTGGTCAAACATAGCTTTCAAAGTAAAACATTTTTTTTCTGAGTCTAGGCCATGTGATTTTCTATCTGTAGGTCTCTTTTCCACAGAGGACCAAATATTCCTTGAATGCCAGGAGTTCTGGAGGATACATAAGCATGGTTATTTATTCGTTCCAATACCTATCTTATTTTCCAGATTATTTTGCAGGTTGTAATTTAACAATTCAGAAAAAAAAAGCCAAAATGAAACAAAGAAACACCACACCAGCTCAATTCAATTATTAATTATTTGCATTATGAGATGTCTTTATACAGTTATTTGTTATTTGTATAAATAGAGGCCTAATTTCCAAGCTGAATTGAGGAGGTTGGTCTTTCTCAGCTTCCAATATCGTTAATGAAGATAGCATTTCCTCTAGGGAAAAGTTTAGGCAACCCAAGTTAATTTCCTGACAGAAAATTTTGTTGAAGAAACCATTGTTGAACCAAAGATTTCCAGTTTAGGGACCTAAAGCACCTTGTTTGATGTTAGGGGAGCATCTTCCTTCTTTTCTGTTTCCTGTGTTTCTGATGGGAGTGAGTCACATACCCCCTTATCTAGGCAATGTGCCCCACTTGTATAGACAGAGAAAGCCCTTCCACATGACATACCCTGCCATATGGGTTTGCTTCTGACCAGAAGTTACTCACGAACTAGAAAAGCAATGTGCTTAAGGTAGAGCCAGCACTCCACTAGTCTCTCAACCATGGACTTGCAGCCAGTGTGCCAGACTCCTGGTAGAAAGGATGTGGCAAGTATAATTGTCTTTTTTTATCACAACATTATCAGATTTTTCACAATAGCAGAAGCACTTTCTACAGAGATTAATATTTCTGTGGCAGTTTTGAGGACTAATGATGAAGTATCAATCAATACATGTGATTCAACAAGTGGAGGCACTGGAGCTGTTCTACAGCACTGATTTTGTTCAGTTTAACAAAGAAAACAGATTTAATCTGGGTTGAATTGAAATTGATATAGGATACATTGCTAATGAAACTCAGTATTAAGTTTTAATGCAAGTAGGTCACACTGCCAGGGAGAATGGGATAAATACCCATAAAATAAACAACACAAAAACTTGACTGAATTGATAAGAGAGCATGATTGTGAGCAATTAACAGCTTCATCCTTGATTGTTTTATGTATCTTCTAGTTTACAGGACCAGTTGTCCAGTGTAGGAATAAGAAGCTGTTCACTGGGCTGCTGAAACAACTATGGTAGCAGTGGGGAGAAAATAGGCAGCAGGGTCAACTGTTCTTCAAAAAGTAGAATAAATTATAAGTCTTTTGAACTGGTTGAAGATTTTTCCTGTCATCAGTATTTTCTCCTTGATCTATCATTTACATTACAGAGTCCTGGCAATGGTAAAAAATTCTATTTGCTTTTTTGAAATGTAGTATTATTCTATTTTTAGCCTGTGAATATGCCAAATATACTTGTCCTGTCATCTGAGTATGTTATGTTGTAGGCTTTAGCCTGCCCCTTTGATGCATTGGTTTTAACATTTGATGATGTTAATACAGTAAGCATTAACAAATATGTTAAATCTTTACTGCATAGGCCAGGTTATAAGGCACCCATAGGGACACTGTGTGCTTAGGCCATTCTGAGAGCTGAACGCTAAATAAAAATGTGCACTCCCTTCCCTCAATGAAGATCTCTAGCAAAAAACAGATATGCACATGTACAGTACTGTTAAAATGAACAGTCCCCAAAATGTAAGTGCGTTTAATTGTGGAGTGTATATGTCTTACCTATACAGGATCACATTCAGATATGTGTGCCTTCCACAATGAAAAACGGATTTGCAATTTTCATTTTCCCTAACTATAAATATTTGTATACCACTTAATTTAAAGATTATACAGACAGATATGGTTTTCTATTAATATGCTGCATTTTACACCGTTTACATTCCATTTCAATATGCTTGCCTTCTATAAAATGTATTTCAAGACTCCCTAAAAAAAAAAAAAGAGAAAATAGGCACACTTTAAGCAGTTTACAGGAGACAGATCATTATCTCCTACAAAGGAAAGGAAACAGGAAAGCTGTAAATAATAAGTTCTGAATAGGAATGACATAAACAGCCTAATCAATGTCTTCCAGAACTGGCAAGTGACACCTCTTTGTTTTTTGCAAATAAAAACCTTCTTAACATCACAATATAAACCATTATCTCTGCAGGCAAGGTATATTTAGAAATGTACAAAATGTACATTTCCTGCCAGCCACTAGATCAGTAGGTGGAGATCTAAAGTCATGCAAATATTACAGTAAATGCAGGCAACCAATTTCTAATTATTCCATATCAGCAGATTTGTGAGGAATATAATTTATTAAAAAAGAACAGTTTATGATCAGCAGACCTTAGTTATGACTGTTTAGGAATTCAGTGCATTTTGATCTAATCACAAAATCAAAATATTCATGAAACACAATGATATCTCCCCAAAGCAGCCGGGCAGCCATTAATTTTGAAATTCGGGTAATTTATTAACACTTATCTGTAGCTGTAAAAGCTTACCTCTGTGTTTGTAATACGGGTAAAAGTGAAAGCAGTTTTAAAACTGATTCCTAATGATTTATAATGGTTTGCTGTAATTTGAGCCAGAAATTCAATTAAAATGTATGTCTAGTTTTGTTTCAAGATCTTTAGTTAAAAATTCTATTAAAATTCTATTTCCTTCCTGCATTAAATGTATCTGTTATCTGCATATATGAGAAATATAAGAATATTCTATCATTTATTCCCCAGACTCCACAAATGCCTTTAAAAACATTCATTTTTTATTTCATAATTCTGCCAAGGTACTATTTAGAATTTATATACAGCAGAGGAGGAATAAGTGTGCGTGCTATTTTCTTTTGAAGAAAAACCAGCCTCTCTACTGAGTGCTCATACAAACATTCAAGTGACATTTATCAGTTCATCAAAGAAAGGAAAAACAAATAACACCAAATTATCGGATGTTTTAAAAGCTTAATTACAATACCAAGGGTATTGCTTCTTTCTATATATGTTCCCATTATAAATCCCTCTTGTAAAGGATATGCAACTTCACTACCAAAATTTCCTTTTGAGATAACACTTCACATTGTTATTTATAAATAATGAGAAGAAAAAGTGGCCATTTTCGTATTTATTTATAGGTGAACAAAAAATAGAGACAACTCACTTCTGATGTTGGTGGAATCTCTCCAGAGTAAACCAGAAGTGAAGGAGTGAATATTACTCACTTTCCCTCTGTGATCGTCTTATCTCAGAATACTTCAGTACATGTAAAGGTAAAGGACTGAGTTTATAGATGAGCACATCTGTTAATGTTAATGAGAGTGATGTGGCCAGTCCTAATTCTCTGTGTTGGGAACTGACCTTTTGTAATGCAGTTAATCAGTAGCTTCTAGACACAGTGAAAAACATTCAGGCACCCAAAGAAATGTTATCTCATGAAATATACTTACTATCTTCAAATTTAGTTATTCACTATTTGCCATACTCCATTATAATTAACTGGGAGTAGTGGTGAATCAGGACCATACACCGGCAAAGTAAGGATGCAGTTCAGTAGACTAACTGGCACTAGGAAAGCACTGAGAGCTTTCTTCTTCTGTTTGATCTGGTTCAGTAGCAGCTACTTATCCTGTGAAAGTGAGTTTTACAGAACTTTGGGACACTTCATAGTCTCTGTGGTAAAGATAAAGCTGAGAGAAAGAAGGTGTAGGTCTCTCAGTGTATGATAATTACTGCATTGGATTTACAGGAGAAATTATCCACTAAATTACTTCATTGGCTTTAAGACTGAAGTGCTTTTGACTAGAGAGTAAGGCATCTCTGCAAGTGAGGTGGTTGTAAAATGAAAGGATTTAATAGGAAGAAAGAATATATGCTCTGGGAGATATGGATTAACAGAGACAGAGAGGAAACTCACAGAAAGTAATTGCATGTTGCAGGCTTTCACAAGAAGAGCAAAGGATTAACTCTTCTGTCTACTGTTGATCAAGTGGCAAAGTTAAGGAGGAAGTATTCATGTGTTGTGTTTTACCCAGAAGCAGAAAAGAAAACAACATCCAGTTGGCACTGGCTAACAAGAATAGATGGGCAGGGTTTTGGAGAATCTTCATTCTCTGAGTGATCTTACCAATACATGGAACATACCATTGTCACGTTTCTGTCCCTTCAGACTGTTGCACTGACAATCAATGGCCTCTGCCAGATGAGATGAAGAAGGCTCTCCATAAGGTGTGGCTTTACAGAGACAGTATTTTGGACACAATCCAGTATGTCTGCTGTTCTATCCTGTGGAGGGCAGTGGTACTCTTAAATAATAGTTCCAGGCTTTAATAGTGCAATTAATGATCTTGAGATGAAGCAGCAGCCAGCATTTTAACGGTATTATTGTGTACTAACTGAATGAGAGATACTGCAAGAAAACAAGAAATGATACAAAGGATCATAGAGAGGTTAGAAACGTGGGCAAAGAATTAACAAAATTACTTCATCTTTCAGACAAAATACATAATTTTCTAGTTGTTTCACACTTGTATTAACAGTTCACAACAGACAACAGACAACAGACAACAACAGACTTAAGGAGTGGGTGAAACTTGGAGAAACCTGCTATACCAAGAGATATTTAGAGGTGAGAGAACAAGAGACCTTACAGTGGAAGAACAAGATATATCAGAGTGATAGCATCAGAGACCTTGTGGTTATAGGAGATGTAGGAGTGCTAGAAGAAAGCAAACTGGGTGATAAGTGAAACACACACAGGCATATGGGCCTTGGAATAGAGAAAAGATTCTAGAAACATTAAATGAAGAAATGTGTTCCTACAGCTAAGCACGTGTATTTCACTGCTCATGGGTGAATTAAGCTTTTACTGCTTTACTGCATTGGGTCAAAATGCTAAGAATAATTTAGGGAGACTACTGGGAAGAAGAAATCCAAATATGTGTAGTGTGAAGGGACTGCAAAGGAAATCTTGACTCTCAAACTTAGGGCAGTTAGAAAGTATTTGCAAAGGACCTTGGCAGACCTACTTAAAACATCAGCAAGGGTAAAACACTTCTTTTATTAACAACTGGAGAGGAAATTTGTCCCTTACCTCCCTTATTCTCTTAAGAGAATTGTCTGCATCTTGCTGGTGAAGGCACTGCCTTTTCTTCTGCTGGTGTCATCTCCTGGCTTGTCTTGCCTCTTGGAACACCCTCATATTTGCTGCTCCCTGACACCAAATCCCATTGAAAGTATTAGGAGTATCTTCCTTCCATTTTGAGGCAGCTGCCTGTTTGCTTTTTCTAGTCGGCAGAAGGACTGTGATTTTTCACCTGATTAAATATGATCTTTTTCTGCTCTTTCACTGGAAGACATTTTTAAAATACAAAAATGATATATGAAAAAGTGAATGAAAAATGTATTTTAAAAATAGTGAATAAAACCCCCCCACAGTTCTGATATTGATTCCCAGACAACTGCTGCTTGTATAATAATTTCAGAACTAAAAACATTTTTACAAACACTAGGTGATCATCTGAATACTTGCAAAAAATGAACACCATGTATGAATAAGGATAAGGTTGATCTGTTCATTTATGTGTTTTCCATTGTTCTTCAATTTCCATAAAAAAATACAAAATACCATCAAGAAACGCTGAGAATCGTCCTTTAGGTAGAGTCAGATTCCTCTGAAAAAGGAGTATGTAACCACAATCTTTAATGGCATACAGTAAGTTTAACAGTTTAGCTCCTTTATGTAACTAGCATCCTGCCTTCCAACTAGAGATGTCTTTCTACCCAGAATGTGTTTACAAAGTGTAAGTACAAAATTTGTCACTAGCTTTTATATACTGAAAAATTTGTGAAGGTCAGGAAATAGCCTGAATGCAAGAAAAGAGGAGGAGACTCAAAGCCCATTTCTGCAGTGGCATAATCCCATTGGTGGGGTCTGTAATATCCTTCCCTTCACCAGTTCTTGGCTGCTTGTTCATAGTCTGTGTGCTGATTCAGGGACTGAACTAATCTGTTAAAAAAAATTACCACCGTTTTGTTATCATTCGTGTCACTGCTCCCTTTACTGAGTCACCATTGTGAATGGACTACAAATGGGTGATTCTAGAGGAGACACAGACTGTAATTATGGCAGATGTGACTTGGAGAGTCTTACGCTGTGGCAGGACTGCTTCTGCAGAAACACTGACAGCTTGGTATTGAGAAAATATCCATGAAAGATCTCTGGGGAAAAGAACTAGCAAAATGGGGCTTGGAGATATAAACAAAAAAATACTGCCTGACAATATTTCTTACAATGTTCGAGGAAATTTCAGCTCATATTTTCTTGATAGATAATACCAAAAGTATGATCTATTATCAACTTCTTCCCCCTTCAGCAAAATTTATATGCCCATGAACGGTGCCGATATATTATTTAACACTTACAATTGTGCTGGGTGTTTCATATATGTAAAACAGTTCCCTCTCCCCTTCTTTAAAGCATGTTCCCAAAGAGCTTGTAATGTCATCTCCCAGACGCCTATGATGCAGCTCTATATCTCACTGACATTAGTGGGCCAATAGAAAATCCCACCCTCCTTGAGCCATCCCTCTGCCAACATGTTATTACTTAACTCTGTTAGTGCCTGAAATCTGTGGGAAGCTGGAACTCTTCACCTGATTAAAATAGGTTTTTAAGCCTTTATTTGCATCAGTCTAGTGCATTCAGCCTTCCTTGCAAAAATCAGAGAGTACCTCACACATGTTAAGAATCAAGAGCTCTCACCTTTGTACTGTTTGATCCCTATTTCTCTCCACCTGATTTCTGTGGGATTTGGAGCAAACTATGAGGAAAGATAAAGGAGAGAAATGAAGGGGCCTTTGATGCTTTCCTAAATATAGTTTACATAGGAGAATAGAGGTCTAAAATATTTTTTAGGCAGTCCTTCAGATATCCACACCTCTGAAAGAGTGGTGATGACTTTGTCTCTGAATTACCCAATATTTCATAAACATATATATTGTAGTCTCTCTTTACTGGTTTCAGTCACTCTTTTTTCCACAGGGCATTATATATCTGAAAACTCTATTGTTTCCTCATAGAACTCTATTGCCTGTGATGTATTGGCATGCCCTTTTGCACAGGAGAACATTTTGTATAGTATATTTCCTAATTACTTATGAATTTGCTGCTTTTATTGTTCTATGTCACAGCCTTAACATCCTTTTTAATGCACTTTTGTGTGCAAATTAGAATAGCAAGAGTTAAGAAGTAAGACTCTGTACATGGTGGTGGATGTTCAGAGCAATTCAGCATGTCAAGCTGGGGTCAAATGGAAAGGGAATGTCATTACTAAATGGTAACATTTTCTGTGGGTTTTAGAGAAATTCAAATCCTTTTTTAATCTAAATTTATTTTATCTTTTTTTTTCAGGGTTAAGGGTTGGACTTCAAGTTCCTGTCAGACATTTGTATATTAAAATGACTTTACATTTAATTATTTTCTAAACTAACTTTCAAAATAGTTATTCACAGAACTGCCATACCAGAATGCAATCTATTTCACAGGACCTTTTATCCTGACTCACATATATTTTGTATGATATACTTGCCTACTTGTAAGGCATAGATTCATATATCCTCTAATTATTTTTTTAAATCCTATGCCCAGCAAGTGTCTACTGTCATTCTAGAAAAATCCGGGACACAATTCTGTACCCAATATGTATATGCCTAAATGTTGCCTAAATGTCACTGATATACTCTGAGTATTTGAGTAAGAAGTTTAAGCCACAGTCTATTACATTGAAATTGGAACAAAAAAAGTTAAGAGGAAGGGTTTCTATCTGTGACAGTCATGACAGTGGTCACCTTTTTTATTTTTATTTTTCTCCATTCCTGTATTCAGTGTGCAGTTAAAATTCCCATTTTCCTTTAATTCTGCGGTAATGTTGGAACGAGTTTGAGATGGAGTAATGTATTCAAAATCATAATGGTTTAGAAAATTACTTTCTATTTTTTAGCTATTACCACAAAGTCTTGTAATACATTATCATGAAAACCAGAAAAGAAAGGACTAGGCATGACAGGTGTGCCGTAACTTGGTCGTAACTGTACTAATGTGTGTGGGATTGTGTGGCAGTAGATTATCCCATATATCTTTCCCATTATTGCCTATTTTAGCTAGTCAAGGGCAACTATCAGCACCAAAACTCTCCCTTCTATGCTAGCTTTTAATTTTCCTGCCTACCCTTTTCCTCTTCTTCAGCCACATGCACCTTGCTAACCCATGACCAACAAATAGTGCTGAGGCTCTACAGGGCCCACTGAACAGTGTATGGCATTGAGAAAAAAGGGCTTGCTTTCCTGTAGTACAATATCTTACATCATTACACACCTTCCAGTTTTGTTCCCACCTTCTGCCGTTCTTGTTTTGAATTCTGATTTCTCAGAAAAGCAAACCCCAGTGGAGTGCTTATTGACAACTAAGTCATAAAAAACGTGCTGGCCCAAGAAGCAAGCAGTGGGAGAGAGACCTGAACTGAAAAATAATCTTGTCTATAGCACTTTGTAAGTAAGAATCTTCCCTCAATTAGATGCTCAATAGGATGCTCAGAACAAAGTCCTGAATGCAGGGTCCAACAGAAAACCTAAGTAGGTTGAAGAGCCAGTGGCATAAACACATGTATTTCCATGTGCACACACATATTTATGAAGTTAAGTGAGGGTGCATTGCTGATGTAAGCTACTCTGAAATATGTTTGAAGCTTTTTAGAAGAGTTTTGTACAGAAAACTCTCCATCACTCTTTATAATGACTATTTTTTTTTACAAAGCTTGCAATATTTAAGATGTACAGCAGCTTGGCCTTGTAAAAATAAATATATTCATCTGGTCATTTCCCTGTGGGGCCTATATTTTATCAATAGTTAGCATTTAATTTATCCATGTTGTAGAAATTCCTTTCTTTGTTACCAGTAGGAAGAAAAAAAAACCAAACCCAAGTTCCTGTTGCTGGCACATTTAAAAATATGTTTAACAAATTATGTTTTTTGGCTTGTTTTACATGTTACGGTTGGAAAAATTTACCTTTTTTGGCATTCTGAGACAGTGATCAAACATAATCCATTGCCTGAAAAATAATTTTCCCACCACTAAAGGATTTACTAAGTATCCACATTATTTTCAAAATACTATGAAGGAACAAAAGGCCTTTTATTTTTCTCATTTTAACAACTGGCATTTAAGGAGTGCTTACTAGAAAGATAAATTCCCTGATAGGGACTTTTTGGAGCCCAGGTGTTTCTTGTTGTATGCAGCCTGTGTTTCTGCACTCTTCACATCAGTAGCCCAGATCTGTAGTGAGAAGTACTGCTTTGATTTCCCGCAAGAACCCCACCTGATACTCAGACTCTAATACTGTGTACAGAGCTGAGATGCAGGCAAGAAAATACATCAATTTAAAGTCATGAAGATGTCCATGGTGTCATTCTTTAGCTGAAAACTTCTAGTGAGAAACAAAACATGGGCCAGATTTTGTATTAATCTTCACAGCTGTAAACTCAGACTGACTCCACTCAAGTGAATTCAGATGTGCATTGCACTAATTCTGCAGTTCTCACTAATTGACACACTCTTCCCATTAGCTGGTTTCTGGAGTGCAAGTATCAAAGAGAACATGGGAAATTAAACATACATAAAGAAAATGAAATTTTTTCTATATTTATACAAATTATTAAATTCTTAATACATTCAAACTGAGGACTGATTCCTCTCCCTTGTTGGTGACTCTAGATCCATGGAATATGCAGAGCTGACTTACAAATAGGAGTCTTTGGACCTAATTCAACAGTTCCTGTCTATGAAGAAAGTGTTTTCTTTTCATAGCAAAACAGGGCACATTATGCAGGACCTTCCAAGCTTTTCAAATCCTACTGCTATGCTGAAGTAGTGAAACATCTCCCAAGGATCTGTGTGCTATGTGTTGAGAATACTGCTGGTTTAAAGAAAAGGAAGTATCATCATAAAATTCAAGTTCAATGAACTCAGAATCCTCCTGCTCTAGGTTGACTATATGAGATATAGAAGGAGGAATGTGAGAGACTAAGGAAGATCAGTTTTCACGATTAAATCAGTCTCCCTGTTATACTGCATTCTCTCTAGCCACAGAGAGAAACAAGGGGGCAAGTCAGACAGTAGTGCACTGAATCATTCTGTGACATTCCTGTAACTGTCTATTGACTGTAAATGAAGTGGGGACAAAACGTTTAGCCTAGATTTCCTTAGGCTTATGCTAACTTAAGATTCCCGTTGATTAGGCCCACAGAAAATATGAACATCAGTATAAGTGATGATAGTTGGGGCACACAAATGTCATATTGTCTGTAATGTTATTAGTATATAGGGCTTTATCCAGATTGTTCTTGAAGAACAAAAAGGATGGGAACTGCACATCCTCCCAGCAGCTACTGGCAGAATGCTCTTAGATCCCCGAAATTGCCCCAACTCTACCAGCCTCTACTTATGGGTCAAGTGCTCCAACCTGTTCAGCTGGAGGTCCTAAGCCAAACTGGCCCAAGGTTATTGGTGTCCTCCTCACACTGGGCTATCAAAACTGGATTTAGTGTTTCAGATGTCTCACTAAGCTTCACCTCTGTCTGTATGTTTTGAAAAGAAGTCCTTACTGAATCTGTAATTGCTTCTCAGTGCATCATCTTCAACAAACATCAGTATACTCCATAGTCTCTTTAGAGAAAGTAAAATGAATCGTCTAATATCGTGGACAAGTGGAAAGTCTTTTGTCTGATTTTAAATCTAGGAATAATTGCTCAAATTAATTTCAAATTAAAAAAGGCTAAGCAAACACTCCAGCTGTTACATCCTTTCCTTTTTTTTTTTTTTTTTTTTTTTGTGAGTTCGCAAAACAGAACAGAATTGCTATGAAACTGTAGAGGTAAGGAACTGGAAAATCTGCCACACATGGGTACATTAGAGAAATTACCTGTTCCTTTGTAGAGTAAAGAATCTGTTTTGTTGGGAGGTTCAGTCCTCTGGTTTAATACTCTGTTTTGTATAGGCAGTTCTTTACACAGGGAAATCTGTAACACCTCTGAAATTCTTTTGTGTCATTGTGATATTTTTTACCATTTCTATTATATATTACATTATTTTTGTAGAGAAAATAAAATACCAACAGTCTATACTAGATGGAAGAAAAAGTTCTGTCTTCAGGAAGAATGCCTAAGAGAAACATTTTGGATCTGGTGGATTATTTTTGAAATATTCTATTAGTTATTTTTTTCTCTGCATTTTAGATGTGTTTGTCATGTTTTGAGTAATTTGATTCTATAAGTCTATTGTCTTAGCTCTCTCTATGAACTAGAGAAGTAATCCAGCATATACCACAAGCAAATGTATGTTTCATTTTCCAGTAAAGATCATTAAAAAAGAGATATAGAGGTTCTGCTATAACTGTTCTATTTTATGTAAGTGTGCATCAATTCTCCCATTTCAGAATGCCAATGAAGTCCCAGATATTTTTTCTAGAAAATTTCCTGTGGTTCTAATTTTTTTATCCATTACAGCAATAATTGCATTATAAACACGAGTAACAAATTTAGTTATATCAAGAACATTTAGCATAAAGTATTCTATCCCGTTAATTAAGGGTGATGTATTCAGATGTCCATGAATGAAAATGACCCAATGCTGTATTTGATAAAAAAACTATATTAGGAAGAGAAAATTGGACTTGAATTGCTTGAAATCTTGAAAGGATTTACAGTAATATGAATCAGAATGATCACCTATAGAATTAACACCACTTACCTTCCAATTTTTGAACCTGAATTACCACAGAAGCTTGGTGAAAAAGTGCTTTGCGTCATGGATTCAGAATGCAAAGTCTTCTGCTGGAAAAGAAAGATAGTGTGTTTTGGTTTAGGTATTTTCCTGAGGCTAAGAGATGGACTCAGTTCTATGGTGCTAAATTTGGCCCAGATTTCTCCAAGTCATGTATTCAAGTTACTGCAGTACCTATGGCCAAAATAGCTTCAGGGGGAAAATTCCTCCCTGCTGAAAGTTTTCTGTAGGGAGTGCTGGATCCTTGACCACATTGATGTGCTGAGCATTAAAGTTATGAAGCTGGGGAAAAGTGAAAGGAGTAAGCATTGCTTGAAGCCCTCACTCCTCTGCCCTATTCTTTGTTGGTGATCAGTGAACTGATTTTGAGAGGAGCCTTACACAGGGCCTCATTTTTCTAGTGAATGACAGGTACAAATACAACCACAGCTATGTGGAAAGCTTAAAATACTTTCTGAAAAAAAAATCTGCTGTTATTTCATATTCAAAAATGGCATGATTGAATGAATGCTTCATGCTCCACTAGCTTATACCTTTATATGAATGGCCCACTGCATACAGCACTCTGGAGGATGCATTTGTGAGCTGGAATTTCTGAAGATTCAATTTCTGTTGGAGTAGTTCATCACATATACTTTTATTTTAAACTTGAAATAATGAGTCGACAGCTACATTTTTTGGGCTTCTTTACACTTGGTTAGAGCAATTTTGGGTGCTCAGGTCCCTTCACTCGAAGTGAAAGTCCACCACCTGCTTGACAATGAGGGACCTTGTCCTATTCATTAGTGTGTTAACATAACACTGCTTCATGAATGGCTACGTAGCTCTCTTTTCAACAGCTCTACAGCTATGGCGGTATGACACTGATTTCCCTAACATCCGCCATTTAATGAAAAGCCACGATTAGCTCTTCTCCCCCCCGCTCCCGGGTAGGTGTTACACCACCCCCTCCAGCGCCGGGCTGTCGTGCTGTGGCAGGGGTGAGCCCGCAAGGCAGTAGGAAAGCGACACTATTAGTCAGCTCTGTCTTGACTGACCTTAGCGACCAAGGCTGGAGTTAAAAGCAGGGTAGTTGTGTATAAATCGAAGTGTTACAGACATGTTAATAGCTTCCTCTCCCCACCCACTGTATCAGTGGAGATGCCATGTTCTCTAGTGCTCCAGTCTTAACCTGCTGGCTTTTGACTTTGCTTTGTATGAAATGAAATCCCAAATTAGAGGTTAGTTTAAAGTTAATTCAGTGTCCTCACAGTAAGGAAGAGTTCAAATAGGTTTCAAGAAAGGCTACAACCGTGCTGTTGTTGAGAGAGGTGTTTTGGAGATAAGGAAGAAGCTGTGGAGTATAAATATATCCTATATTTGTGTTTGTGTATCTATATCTCTATGTGAACATATATCTAAATAAGACACCTATCCAGACCTACATGCATAAAAATTATTTACTAATATGCTGTACATGGTTATGTGTGATATATATATAACTCCCTTTGTACTTGTTCACTCTGTATTTTTATTTTCTTTGTGAAGCCTGTGGCACCCAGCTTTCCCTGTCTTCCAACACAGACCATAATGCAACACTGGAAGAAGCCAAAAGGGAATTTTTCCTTTCTTTTTTAACTAATCCTCCTGTCCAATAAAGCTTAGTGTGAAAATCCATAGGTTAAATACTGCCAGGAGAACTTTAATGGTAGCAGGATTTCCTTCTTTATTTACATACAGTTTAAATGAAACATTGGGCACCTGGATTTTGAAGGGTGCTTGTCACTTAGCTTTGTTTGGAGATGCAAACACATTGTGTGCTTTTCTGTTTCTTAGGCAACTGGAAGTAAAACTTAGAAAAAAAGCACACTGTTGGTCCCATTAAAAATTCCAGATTCTCTTCTTTTTATTCCCGAGGCTAATTCCTGATTTGTGTTGTCACTTAAGTTGTGTCCAGGTGTTCTCACAAAGAAAACTACATAGCATGAATGAAAATTTTGCTAGGCAGGACATTGACTATGAAGCAGGTCAGGTGCCTGTATTCTAGTGCTCCAAACCAGGCTACCACCATGCTGATGAAGGTGAAGCAGTTCACCCACATCTGGAAGAAGAGAGAACCATCACAAGAACTGGTGTTGGTTAGAGACTGGATTGCAAGTGTATATTTTTCCTTACTTCTTTTCCTCCTTCCTACAAAAATTATGAAGCTTGTGACTTTCAAGTGGTTCTTGAAAAAGTCTGGAAAATGTGATCTGGGTCACACTACAGGCGCAAAACTTAGAAAGCAAATGAAACAAACCTTGTAAGATGCTCTAAAGCCATATTTTAAAGCTGATTTTGTTGTCTGGGAGTCCTGACTCATGATTGTTGAGTACTTGGTATCCCTGCGTGCTGATTTACCAAAGCAGGGCTATTCTTCCACTGACATCCTCATGGGAGCAATTCAGCTCTCATTGCCATTAATGAATTTCATGTGATAATGCAAACCCCCCACTTATGCATACTTAGAGCAAAGCATACTTAGTTCACATTCTGGCTCACATCACCCTGACTTTGTTTATGCTTAGATATTTATCTGGACATGGGCAGAACAGTTATGTTAGTCTCTAAGGATCAGATGCTGTAGTGAATTCCTGCCATTGATCAAACACCACGATATTAGTCTCAGTTTATGTGGTGATTGCTATCAGCTACAAAATCACAGAATTTTATGGCTATCTAATTCACTCTAATGAGATACGAGGCTACCAACCCAGTGGGCATTGTCTTTTTGTTCATTTTAGCCACTTACTGGTTTATGGTTTGACAAGCAGTCATTTCTGTTCTAAGAAACACAGTATTTTAGTATTTCGTGTTTTCAAGAGAAGTGTGTTTGTTTCAGTTTTGTGAACAGTAAATAGGACATCTTGCTCATTTTATCCATGTGTGCAAACTCACATTATTTATTATTTGAAGAACAAGTTTAGTACAGATCTTTACTGGGGACATTTGAGCTCTTTAACTTCTGGAACACATAGTACAGTCCACAATGCAGTCATACAAATGACTGTCAGAAGCAGTCTATAGGTATATCCCACAATATCCTTTTGTGTGTCTATGAAATCAATGCTTCATTGTCATGGGAATCAGAGATATATATAGGGCTGGAAGGTATCTTCAGACATAGGATAATTCATTCCCTATCCTCACTATACATAAAACAAACATGACATATCTCACTTGTTCTTAAAAACCTTCAGTGAAAGAAAATCTGCAACCTGCCTCAGTGAACTATTTCAACCCTTAACTGGCCTTTCAATTGGAAACCTTATAACCAGAATCTCCTTTGCTGCAAATTATACAGCTTTCTTCTGGTACAAATCTCATTCAGTCCCTAAGAATAATTGATCACTGCACTCTTTCTAACAAGCTCTATATATTTGAAGACATTATCGTGCCTCCCTTCAGTCTTCCCTTTTCTAGACTAAACAAATCCAACTCCTTCAACCTTTCCTTGTAGGTCACATTTTCCAAAGCTCTTATCATTTCTGTTGCTCTTCTCTGGATTCTCTCTAAATTGTCTGTATCTGTTCTGAAGTGTGGTGATCAAAATGGGAAACATTACTCCAGCTGAGGTCTGAGTAACACCCAAGGAGAACAAAACATCAAGAACACCACCTCCAATAGCTTATACACAACACTTTTGACTTCCACTTCAGCTCCAGACTTTTTTGCAATAGCAAGGCACAGTTTAGTTTATGGTCCACTATGTTTGTTTGTTTTACATTATTCTTGCTATTTATTCTTCATTTAAAAATCTGCTTATACAACTTTTCTAAGTTTAGTATTCTGCAGGTATATTGACTACATTTCATGTTCACTTGTTAATGCTTTCTCCAGGACTTGAGGAGTGGTTTGCATTCTGACTGAACTGCCAAAATGCTTTGCAGTTTTTGTTTAGTGTCTCTTTGGAAAAATCCCACGTGTAAAAAATGCAGCTATGTCCTCCATCCCATCACTGAGGTTGTCAGTGGAAATCATGCTAGAACAGAGGCAACAGTAGGGACTCCTCCATGATTTTGTTTGAAATATCCTCCAGTTTGACAGGGAATCTGTACTAATTATTATGCTGGGTGCTGTTTTACAACAACTTAGTCACACATTTTTCACTGAATCCTCCAGATCACATTTCTCTTGCTTATAAGAACAGTGTGCAGAGCTGTGTTGAAAGACCTGCTGAAGTCAGGATTTATCAAATCTCCTGCCTTCTGCTATGCTGTTATCCAGTCATCCTGTCAAAGAAAGAAATTAGATTGATGTGATCTGTTATTGACAAATCTATGTTGGCTATTTCTTTTCACCTTCTTATCTTTTTGGTGCTTTCATCTGGATTCTTTAATAATTTGTTGGTGTGTCTTTCTGGCTGTCTTTAAGTAGACAATAATTCTAAGCTCTTCTGCTTCTGCAAAAGAATTACTATATTGGCCATTCTCAGTCCTCTGGAACATCTCTCATAATTGACAAAATTTTGGACACAATCACGGTCCAGAAATTACTTCATGTAGATCTCTACAGCATGATGACTGAATATGATTTGGTACTATAAACTTGAGGACATGTAACTAATGTACACAGTGGTTCTTCAACCTGATTTAATTAAGATTTTATTGGATTTATTTTCAATATATTGCCATACTATGATATGAATATGGCATTTTCATGAAAGAAGCATTGTGATCTTTGGGTTTATTTTCTGCCATGTTGAAGCATATATCTGAAGAATATCTAAAATCTGTTTACATCTTTAAAAGGCTGTGTGGTACAAGAACTAGTTTAGAAAACCTTTGGCTTCCAGGACTATGTCTATGCTCAAGTGACAGTAGTGCTCTAAAACTGGTCAAAAGAGATAGGACAGGGAAACTAAAAAGAGGAAAGTAATGGAATTGCTGAACTGTGAGGCTGAAAGACACCTCAGGAGATTGTGCAGTATAACCACTGTCAAAGAATGAAGGTCACCAGGGACTAGAGAAGTTCCAGTTGACAGTCTATACTCAGCTCTTAAAACCTCTAGTTATGTGGTTTCCATCACAACCCAGTATTTCACAATTCTGATTATTGAATGGCTTTGTTAATGACAACCTATTTTTCCCCATGAAAACTAAGGCAATTTCATTATGTATATAAATACCTCAAAGGTAGAACCAGGCTCTTTTCAGTAATGCCTGGTGGCAGGACAAGAGGCAGTAGACACAAAATGAGAAGCAACAGGGTCTGTCTGAAAAAAAGGAAACGTTTCTTTACTGTGAGGATGTCTGAGCACTGGTTTAGGTTGTGCAGGGAGATTGTGGAGTCTACCTCCTTAAAGATATTAAAAAATCACCTACACATGGTCCTGGACAACTGTCTCTAAGTGTCCCTGCTTGAGAAGCTAGGTTGAACCAGATGACCTCTAGAGTTCCCTTCCTACCTCAACCATTCCATGACTCTGTGATTTCATCCTTCTTACAGAAGTCAGGAAGAACATTTTAATATTTTCACATGTATTCACAATTAAGGCTCCTGCAATTGAGTTTTTTCTGATCTAAATAAATCCAGATCCTTTAATTTTTCCTTGTATTTGCTATTTATTTCTTACCATACATAGATTTTGGCTGCTAAGAGATTTTGATATCAATATTTCTTTTTTTCAGGAAGGATTTAAACATTGTCATACATGTCATATTCATATACAGTGATAATGTATTTACCATTCACTGCTGACTGAAAAATCTCATCAGAATCGATCAGTTATACATTTGCAAACTGGGACATGTTTCAGATGAACACGGAGTCCTTGGCAGGTCTAGATTTATTCAAGAGTTCCGTGCACAAGCTTCTCTAGTTCTACCTGTCTTCACATCAGCTGAGCAAATAGTGGTATCACACACCCCTGGATTTGCGTTCAAGCAAGGTGAGGAGCAGAGAAGATGCAGCCTTTGATAGGCAATTCACAGAAGAGTTAAAAAAAGTGAGAGGGCTTTTAAAAGCAGATGTGAGTAAAAAAAAAAAAAGCTTTTTTTTTTATACAGTAAATCTGATGATATGCCTATAATTAAGTCACATAGGTTAAAGGCTTGTTATGCTAGGATTAACATATGGTAAATTCCTCCATTGAATTACACCGAGATTCATGTGATGATTACATATAAAATTCCATGTAATGAGATATATTTATCATCAAAAGGTCTTTGGCCTTTAAGAAAATGTTACAACAATTATCCTGTGAACGTGAAAAGTCAATAGAGGTATAAATGCATGTCTTAATGCCATTATTGTGACTGGATTAATTTCAACAAGACCAGCCCTGCTGACATTAAGCCATCAAGGGGGAAGCCTAGTGTTACTGATACAGCCTCCCAGCACGCCCTCTTGTCTCTCCTTGCCTGCCTGGACAGACAGAAAAAATTTTCTCTTCTACTCCATTCTTTTCCAACCACAGCTATGAAGTTTCACAATAAATATTGTAAGATACTCAGTCCTGCAGGTTTTTTTTTTCTCTTGGATTTCCCAAATCTCTCAATGACAAAAGTTGTATTTGACAGCAATCTCTAGATTTCAGTGGTCACTATTATGATTCTGAGTAACATATTACTATTAACCAGCAAGTTCAGCCTCACAAGCAGTGAGTAATAACAGAATAGTGGAGTAATAACAGAATAATAATCTCCTTCCATCTCTGTGAAAGTAAAATGCAAAAATGAAGATTGGGTAGGATCCATAGGTATACATGTACAAGCACTAAAGAGACATCAGATAGATACACACACAGGTGGTACACCAACCTTCCCCTCCTCCCCTCTAAAGAACAAAATCACCCATAGAGAAAAGTTTTCTCTTCTGTTTTTTTCTAGCCTTGAGTGTCTTGTCTCAATTAGTTATTTTTTTCCTGTAATGTAACACTTGAGAAAGGAATATTCTTCTAAAGGTTGATCCTTTGTGTTTATTCACACTATATTTTCCATAGTGGCATCAAGTGAAATCTTTCTTTCCAATATCTGTTTCTCAGTATCTAGACTGTCCAATCTCAGACAGTCTCTCAGTCACTGGTACTTAGGAACATGTGCATTTGGGTGTTCTGGGGAGTTGAGCACAAACACTTTACTTAAGACTGAAAGCAGATTTGGAATAGATGTTCTGCCATAGATCCTGAGAGGGCTTGCATCTTGCTTCCAAGCACAGGAGCAGCCTTGTATAATTCTTATTTTTGAAGTAATTTTTGTTTTAACGTTGGTAACAGCAGTGTTATACCACTTGAAAGTTTTATATCAACAACAATATTCACCATAATTACAAAAATCAATAACACTGCTCTTCAGTGGACTGATTACATAAAGACATTTTTTACTTCTATTTCAGTTTACAAAATGTTGGGAATTTGACAGAGACCTAGATGACTATTTACTCGTAATTTATCTATTTCTTTAGTAACATTCTACATTGAAGAATCTTGTTTTCCACTGTTGTCTTGCAAAAGTCAGTGAAAGACGAGAGGAAAATATGTATATGTATCACCACTACTTATCATTTCACATTCTTCATTTTTCTCCCCAAACTGATTTTATATATTTAATAGGATACCAAGCAAATAGGAATACTGTTCTTGTCTATAAATTGTAAATGAAGTTTAACTATGAGCTCTTGTAGACGCATAAAAATTTACATTGCATTACATTTAAAGGCAGCTGTCTTTTGTGGAATTTTAAAATAGGCTATTTTTTATCAAAAGTTTTCTTTTCATGTCCTTTGATTACTAAGCTATATAAGTTAACCAAAGATAACTAAGCATTAACCCATGTTGCAGTTTTTATCTCCTTTGGCAATCCCATGAGACTTCAGCTAAGTACATTAAATGGAGCATAAATCTTTAAGTTGTTTTCATTAAGTCACATATTTAGAATACATATCCCAGTTTATTTGATCAATTGTAAAATATTAGCTGTTGCAGTGAAGATTTGTGACATCGTTTGCAGCAAGTGAACAAACATTTCTGCAGAGCCCTGAAAATTTTTGCTGGAATGCATGGATAAGTTACAACAATTAGGGTTTGGAACAGCCATTTGAGAGGTTTTTTTCTTTATATAACTTGCAAATGTATGCTTAAGGCCAGTAATACCAACAGGCAAGCTTTGAAGATAATTCTAATATCGGCTTAATATTCTTGGTTTGCATTTCTGTTAATTTTCCCAGTTTTCCGATCTTTTGTTCTTTTTTTTTTATTATTTATTTATTGGCCAGCCACAAACCCCATGAAGAACACTAGCTGCAAAAGGGCAGGTGTTGGGAATAGAAGTTTTAGTGCATGTTGTGGTTTAACATAGCTTCATAAAAAAATTCAGTACTGATGTTAAAATATGATGAAAAGTAGTTATGATAAGTATTAACACATTAATTATTTTTTGTTGGTGGGTGGTCTGAATATAAGATTTGTATTGAATAATTTATTGAAAGCTTTTCTCCTTGAAATCATATATTGCACTTTCATATTAGTTTTTCTCCAAGACTTTGACGTGGTTCTATGAGCATTAGCAAAACACTGTGTTCTATGAACATTAGCATCATGCATCTCAGTACAGAGCAGAAAAAGAGCTGTTTTTCCATTTACAGGAAATGAAGCTCAGGTAGTAAGATGCTATAACAATTTCTTCCAATTCACAGACAACAGTAAAACTAGGCTTAATGCCAAAATGTATGGACTTAAGGCAGAGCCTTGCACTGACGTGGTCCTTCATATCCTTGTGTCTTTTGTGGCTCCTGTATTTTAAAGGAGGACAGTTTAGCCCCTAGGCTAAATTGCCTGGAGTAGAAAGAGTCTGATTTAAGCATTTTCCTTATCCACAATGATCCCACACAAGTTAATTAGGCCTGTGTCCTACTCCTTTTACTCACTTTTCTTATGTGAGCATCCCTGTCTGAAATAAATAACAGAACATTTCCTACATGAACAAAGGATTTTGTTTGAAACCGTACTTTTAAGCTCATGTCTAAAGCATCTTGGATTTTAAACCCTCACTGCCAAGGGAAGAATTATAACCATACTTACCTGAAAAGTGTTCTTAAACTACAACCTAAATTACTCTTTTAGTATTTCTGACCAGATATGTAGGATGTGTGGATTTATCAATACACAATGGTGTTACAGAAATTCAGACTAATTGCAGAACTACATGATAATTTGGTAAGAATGGCATATATACAAAGCAGTGTTCACATTTAAACATGTAGAAAATGCCATATGGAGATTTTCTGTATTTCCTTTACCAATATAATCCTGCACCAATGCTGTTTAGTTTCACACGTTTAGTTTCTCACATGTTTAGTTTCTTTTCAAAGAGATTACATGAGTGTCCAGTTTTTGGTTTAAAATTTTAACTCTATATTTGCCATGGCTGTTCAGTCAGCAGCTCAAATAGAAGCATTCAGAAATTGAAAAGCAGACAATAAGCTTGACAGCAGCCCTTCATAGCCTTTATAAACATTGCTGAAACTTGATTCTTAGTAAGAGCCACTGTGGTAGTTCCAAAGTAAAAGCAGGACACCTGCATGTGTCCCAAAGCTGTTTGATACAGATTTTATGATAACTGCAGGATCTTTACAGCACTGGGACATTTGTGATTCCTTCTTTAGTAGTACATCTCTTGGTAAATGATTTAGCTACCAGTAACTCTGTAACAAACAGCTTTTGCTACCAAGTATTTTGAATCCTGGTCTGGAATTCTTTGTTTTCTAAAAGACAAACAGTTAAATAATGCTCCACAAATGCAAAAGTGCTGTGCTTTATGCATTCTAGGGACAATTTTAAAGACTAGCCTTACTATCAGTAACACACCATTTGGGAATCAGTAACACGTTGTTAAAAACTTGTGTACAACAGTCTTTTGTTGGCAGTGAAATACCCCCTTTGTGTTAATATACACTGCAGTTCTGCTTATTTTAAGCATGCTATACATTAAGTAGATATGATAGGTTGGCATTCATTGACAAATTAAGTGAGTTGATTAGAAATCTGAAATCTGTATGGACCTTCATTATGTTTGTCATGAATTGTAGGCCTAAAAAGTGCTTTTCAGATAAAAGACACGAAACATGAAAGTGAAGCAGAGGCTGATAACCCTTTCTGAAGGAAGAGCTATTAGTAAGTCTCATTGCTTAGCCATCTAGTAAACACTTCAATGACTTCTGATTACTGTTAACCAACAGAATGATGTTTTCCTCAGGAAAAAAAAAAAAAAGAGAATTGTGTTTCCCAAGCTGTGCTTCAATAGGAAAGAGAGTAGCTTGGTAAGCCAACAGTGCAAATGTTGGCAAAGTGCAAGAGAGTAAGAAATAGAAGTAGATTTCCTTCTGCTGAACTACCTGTATTATCCAAGGCAAGTAAAATGTTCTCAAATATATCACAAACTTTGAAATACTTATTTGATCAGATCCAAAGTGGTCATCACATTTTTAGTTTCATTTAGGAAATTTAGGTTATTTCACTTAGATCATTTTTAGAATCAGGTGTTCACTGAACCTTCTTAAATCAGCCATTAGGTGAAAATAACATCTCTCACTTACATGCACTTGGTTTAGTATTTTCTGAGATTAAAATGTGGGGTTTTTAACTGGTTATAATATAACTAAATATATAACAGGGTGATGAAGTGAGGTCCCATACAGACAAGGAGCAGGGGGGAAATTCTTTGCCAACATTCATATCTCTGCCTCTATGGGAGCCCTGACAGCATAATTTAGGATTGGTTTAAAATGCCTTTAAATTTCATCTAATTGTCTGGAGCTCCAAGATGCTTCCATATAAACAAAACATTGCCAAATTCAGAAAAAAAAAATCTACCTTTTTTTTGTCCACAGTCTTATGGGAAAAACTGAAAGAGACAACTAGGATTAAGACCTTGTATCAGTATGAGAGCTGAGGAGAAAACACAGTCAGAATTCCTGAGAGAATGATAGCAGAGAACAGAATCAATGTCCATGAGCATATATAAATGCATTCTAGGCCATAAGAGACAAAACTTTTTGTTTTGGTAATACTTTCAGGTGCACAGCCTCTCTTCAAGTCATTCACAAATGCTGCTCCATTTACACTTTTAAACCATCATGGCTGCAACAGCAATAG
Source organism: Pachyramphus minor (assembly GCA_013397135.1). NCBI lineage: Eukaryota > Metazoa > Chordata > Aves > Passeriformes > Tyrannidae > Pachyramphus > Pachyramphus minor. The sequence goes on from VYXB01008772.1 coordinate 157,332, forward strand.
GAACACCCATGTGCCAAGGCAGTTTTGAACATTTATTTTCAAGAGAGGCAATTGCATCAGTGTTGTCAAAGCAATGGTTAAAAGAAATGAAAAAAACACCAACTAAGTACAACTTGATTCATTTTAAGAGGAGGCAGGACATGAACAAGGTATATAGAGCACAACAAGCCACATGAAGCCTTGGCATGTTATTACTCTTTTGTTTGAGTTAGGGCCTAAGTCTGCACCCATCAAAATGATGTTACTAATTTAACTTTAATCAAACTCACTTAATGGGGAAAATATTTCACATCATATTATATACATGAAGTTTATCTCTGCTGTGTTAGAATATATCTAATACTCTAGGTACTGGAAAATGATTTATAGCTATTAAAAAAACCCTCTTCGTGTTTCTTTACTTCAGTCATACTGTAGTAAACTACATTGATATAGGAAAATACTGGGTATGCAGCAAAATTTCTCCCATATTTTTTCAAGGAAATTCAAGTAAAGCCTTACAACATCTATTTCGTGGTAGAAATCTTTCATGAACCTTGGAAATACAGTCAGCCCATAAGCACGTTTACCATGAACATAATTTTGCGCTGTTTCCAGGTAGGCTTGAACAGTTCATCAGAAGAACCAATACATTTATATGTTAACTAGGTAATCAGGAGCATGGTTAATCTTTTGTGCAATTCTCTGCTGTCAGAAGGGATATTTCTAATGAACAAATCTGTTCTGTTGAAAAAACAGATTTTTTTCAACCCTTGCTCACATTAAAGAAGTGAGGAATACTTCTGGTTTGTCTAATATGTAAATTATTGTTGGATGGTCTATGAGGTAGCTGACAGGTCCAAGGTATTGGAACCAGTCTGTTCTTTGGTACAGGTAGGTCTATCAGCAAAGCTTCTTCATAATGAAGACATAATCACAAAGAAATCTACACATAAAACCTTCAATGACTTTACTGTGTGTTGAACTGTTTTGCATAAGTGTGAAAATGAATTATCCATTCATTTTAGATTCATTGTGTCCTTATTCAGCACAGCTCTTAAAGAAAGGCCAAAGAAATACTGCATAAAACCAGTGGAGCTTTCAAATGCTTCAAAGAGCATTTGAAACATCAATTTAAATATGATCAAGTGTAAAATGTAGCTGTCCAGTGAGCCTGATGGGTTGTTATTAACGCTGTCATGAGTATTATTGCTGTTTAATTATTTGATCTAATTTTAAATTTTAGGATAAGCCAGGACTTCACTTTTGTAAGTGGTATATAAACACCGAAGGTCCCTTCTGCAAAGGCTGATGAAGCACAAACTTAGTAAAACCTTCCCTAGTTATGCCTCAGTCATCCTATGAACCCTAACAACTCTTGGGTGTGCGGAAAAGGAAGAAAGGAGAGACTGACTTTCTGCATTAATCATTGATTTTTATATTTGGTGCATATTTTGTGACTAGACAGTGCAAACATAAGCAAATCCTAACCATACAAAACAACTTTCTCTGGTTAGTTTTGAGCATTAGAGGAAAAATATCATGTTTTTTTCAGCCTTTGGTATCCAACAAGGGGCCAAGCATTGTCTTGAGCAATTTTGATTCCCCTTTACATCCCCAGTGTTCTTCCAGTCCTGAGGCTTGTAGCCATAGGTCCAGTGAAACTCAGAGGCTGGATCTTAACTCTGATAGTTTCTGAACAACAAATTTGAGTCATTAAGTACTAGAGTAGGGAGTAAAGCTTTTGTCAAAAGAGACAAATTCTTGCAAAAAGGGAATTAATGGCAAAAGATGAATGAAGGCTGTGAGACGAGCAGGAAACAATTCATGTTCTGTTTTCAACTGCATCTTGAGCTTTGTGGGATAGGGATTGTTTATCTATGTTAAATAATTGTCTGATTAGAAAAATCCCCATTTGATTTTTTTTTTCCCTGCCAGTATAAGATCATACGTTCCCTTCCAGTATAAGATCCAAACAGTTTCATATGGAAGAATCCAGAATGTTTAAATTTCCACAGTCTATGTGTTTTTCTTTTGTGGAATATATGTATTTTCCTCTCTAAGCATATTTTTTTTGTAGCAAAATTTAAGATTATTTGTAGCTTCTATTTTGATTTTATATTTTGATAAAAAGTTAATGCTAATATTTAAACATGCAACAATTCAAAAGCAATCTAAGATTATAATCTCTTTTCACAATAATTTTAGAGGCTTCAATACAAGGAAAATGTAATTATTTCAAATGATCTGCAGAGGCCTTCTGGAAAGTAAAAGCTTTTTCACATTTCTGTATTTTTTTTTAAAGATATGGATACTGATTTCAGAATCTCTCTTCTATATCTTAGTTTTCCTTTCCTTTTTCTCCTCTTCACATATACTCAGCTCAGCTTAACTTGTACCATTTCATGTCTCTCTCTGCTTTATAATATGATGAATGCAGCCATTCTTCTCTCCCCATCATTACAGCTGGTCTTTGATCCAGTACAGCTAATTTATATTTACCATCTATCATCTACCATCAAAACTTCATCGGAAGAAAGGTGCACCTGGACTGAATGAGTTTCTTTTGATGGAGTTTGAGACTATTTTAGGACTTGTTGTTAGGACACATTTATCCTCTTAATGGAACACAACAAAGCCATCTTCTAACTTGTGCCAGCAACCACTTGGTTTGTTTCAACACATCATAGATGTTTCATATTTCCTCAAATATTAAATTTGGATAAACTTATTCCTGTATCTAAATCAGAAAGGTTATCTTCATTCCTTAAATTGTGATGTGTCTTGTACACATACAAATGGTATTTGTATTTGTAGCACAATCCTAAGTTGTAAAACTTAGGATATAACTATTCAACAGACTGTAGAAAAACAGCACCTTAGTTACCAGCAGTACCTTAGTGTTACCAGCACCTGAGTTTGTTGGGTTTATCCTATTTAGATATGTCTTCATTGCGTGTTAAGACAATGTACAATGTGAAGTTAACACTCTTAAGGTTATAGATGTAAGTTAAAATAAATGTTCACTCCTTATACAACCATCAAAAAATCTATCACAAACTTTCTTTAGACAATTCAGTAGTAAGTGAATCTATTTTACCACAAAAAATCTTTCAAAGAGGCAAATTGGACAGTTTGTTTTCTAACAGTTTATTTTCTGCATCGAGGGGAACTAGTAGTAAATATCTACACACTGCTGATGTAACTTATTCTTAGGGGTGTCGGCTCTATCTTAAGACACCCAGATTCAGGACTCATATGGGCCTAAAGTGCCTAAGCTTCCCTCATAATTAATGGGGATCTAATTAATAGACCCTAAAGAGTGACTTAACTCATCTAAAGCTGAGATCTACTATGTGTTTAGAAAATGACCATTTTGTGTTTTTTTAGAAGTTGTTATGTTTTATTACATTTTTCAAGCAAAAAAATGGAGAAACCAGGCATCCCAGTTCCTGGGAACTCATCACACTGTCCCCAGTCAAAGGACTCAGAAGCTGTCTTTCATTAATAGGGCTTAAGTGGGGAAACCTGACTTGTATGAAATGTCTGCATCACTCTGGAGAAGTCCCCTGATTTGGGGAAGTCCCTTGTCTCAAAGCTGGAAGGATAGAATTCTAGACAGTGACAATTCAAATTTAGTACTGCAGAGCTTCCACTCTCCTGGCTGTTACAGAGACCCAAGCTTGATCATGAGCAGGTGGTATAGGTGGCTTTAAATTGTAGTCAGCCAGCAGGACACCTGAAATCTCTCCAGTCTACGTGGCCAAGATAGTCCAAAGCAGTACTGCCCCAGTCACTGAATCTGGCAGATCTGTGTGTGTCCTAACAGCCTACTCCAGTCTACTGAAATTCTTTTTGTGTATTAATGAGAATTTATCATATTCAGTCTACTTTTACAAAGTATGAATTTTTCATAAAAAAGAGATATTAAGAATTTCTTGTGTAAAAGACTGTAGCTATTCCCTCTTGGCATCTTCCAGTGCAGCATGCTTGTTCCATGTCACATGATGGAAAATGGCAGTGCAATGACACATTAAAGCTGAGTTTGACCTCATAACATATGTAAGAAAAAAATCTAAACTGATCATTTGAAAGACTATCTGAGCATGAAAAAAGAAGACTTCAGTGGAAAGTTCCTGCCAAATTATGTGTAGTTCAAATTTGATGCAGAAGTCTGAAATAGACAGTATACAGCATACAGGATGTTAACAGTTGAGGACTTACACAACACCTCAGGCAATAATGTAACAGTTATATGAATGAATAGTTATATCCTAAGTTTTACAACTTAGGATTGTGCTACAAATACAAATACCATTTGTATGTGTACAAGACACATCACAATTTAAGGAATGAAGATAACCTTTCTGATTTAGATACAGGAATAATGTATAGCAGGGTCAGTGTTGGCTTCACTGTGCATGCATGGGAGGTATTCCTTCCTCCTCGTTCAGATCCTGTTAGCGTGACCTGCTCTAGTTGGGGAAATGATCCCACAGTGTCTCTACAGTCTGCTCCCCACTCTGTCCCCATCACAGCTGCATCCAGTCACTGGCTCACCATGGGGCTGACGACAGGTTGTTCACTGATAATGACCCACACTTCATAACTCTTTTTTTTCAGTCCTCCCTGATAGATCATCTGTTCCAGCAAACCTGTGCAAGGCACTGACACAAATGCAAGAAGAGACATTATTAGCAAAAGCATAGCCGACTCCAAACACCTAGGCAGATTCAAGGCATCCTTATTTTCTTGTTAGAATATAATAATAACACAGAAATTCCCACGTAAGTGTTGATTTTTTTTTTCTATCTTTGATTTAGAAGAAAGTCAACAGTAGTTAGGAAAATCACAGTCTATTGGCCTTGGTCAAGTGAGAGGTTTACAATCATTTATTAACTTAATCCTTTTCATGTATTTCAAGCTAGAAAACAAATACCCATTTCTAAACATTGTATCTATCTATTAAACTTTTATTGTAGCCAGAGTACTGTTGTTAATTAAATACTGTGTGGGATTTTAATCCCTATCATTTGCCAGGATGCACACAGGAAGACAGCACCTTAAACAATGCATCACATCAGAAAAATCTATTGAATCATTTTCCTTATTATGCAGGGACAGTAAAACTTCTTCGCATGGTATTGTGATGTTCTGTATTCACAGTCCCTAGACAGCACAGAGTAAAACAGTTAAAGCATTAGCAACCTCAAGTTTGCAAAAAGCCTGAGACTAGTTTAAAAATAACGAGATTTAAAAAAAGGATACAGCTAAGGGCTTTTTTCCCCTCGTTGGTTTTTTTTATGTTCTGAGCTTTTTGGTTTCAGTTGGGTGAATTTTAAGATTTCTTTAGACTGTGCATGTCTGGGAACTCCTTTTAATGAATGCATTTCTGTTATTTCTTGATTCCAAGAGATGAGGCTCTTAGGGAAAAAAAAGACAAACAAAAAACCCCCCAAATCAAAACCAAAACACACCAAATAAACAAACAAAAACAAAAAAACCCAAACCAACAAAAACCTACAAAAAACCAAAACAACAACACAAAAAAAAAAAAAAAACACCAAAAACCAAAAACCAACCAAACAAAAAAAAGCCCCCCAAAAAAACCCAAGAAAGGAGTGAGAGAGGCATCTGCCTACATTTTATTCACTGCAAGTGACAACCCTCATGCAAAGCAAAGACTTTTAATTCAACGTTCCATGTTGTATTGTAATCTAAACTAGGGTAATTAACAAATTCTCATACAGAGAAAAGCAAGATAATCGGGTCAAAGTGCACAGAAGTCACAAGCAGGGAAGAAAGCCCTTTACTACAACCATCTGAGTCCTACCAAGTCTGTCTTTACTTGCTGCTTGGTTCAGGCCACTCAGAAACTGTCAACTGGAGCACACCAGTTCTACGCACTCCTCTTTTGTGCCTGAGCTTTTTCTTTGTCCATCAGCTCAAACTGTTAGCTGTGCATTTCTCCCCTGCTCTTCCAGTAGTCCCTCCCGAGACTACCAAATCCTCTCGATGAGTCCCTGTGCTTTTCATTCCCACCCACACTGGATTTCAGAAACAGTTTCTCTGAGAGCCCCTCAGCTGCTGAGATAGTGCAATGCTCCCCTCCCTCCAGGACTCTACCCTGACCCAGTTGCTCTCCTGTAACCCAGGAACTAATAAAGCAGACACCAATCTGTTATCCCAGCATTTTGCAAAACTGATTTTACTCTAAAATCAAGCTGGCAATATATACTCTTCATATGTCCTTTTTAATCTGCTGTGCTAACCTCTGTGTTGGACCAATGCCTGTTTTTGCAGCCTTGGTCCTGATTTCAAGAAGTAGATTGCTGTGTTTTGTGTGTTGATGCAAATATGTATATCACTGTTCTGTGCTTTGCATTGCATATTTTCACATGCATCTCACTATGCATCTAGCTGTATGATATCTGCTAAACTCACAAGCAGTACAGTTTGACTCTGCATGCATAATGCAAATGATAGTATTGTTTGTACATATTCACAAAACAGAAGGAAGTCATTACAGAAGTAGGAACGTCATTTTACAGTCATGTTTATTCCTGAACTAACCAAATATATTTACTAGTTCATTATTTAAGTTATATTTAAATAAATTCTGCTATTGTATTGCTCTCAGAAACCCAAAGTAGGTAGTAACTCACTTTCCATAAGAAACGTGACAATATATGAACAGTTCTCATTCACTTGATTAGATCTTATGTATTGATTTGTAAATGGTCAATAAATGGTACTAAATGCTTACTAGATGTGCTAATCAATGAATTATCAGTACTTATGAGTTGTTGCAAAGCGTAATGAGTAATTAGGGTTTTTTGTATTCATCTCTCATAACTCCTTTACTAGAGGTTCTGAGGATAGTTTATGACATACCTTACATGCTCGCATTATCAACTTATTTTCCATTTTAAAATGAAAATGCCATCTAAAGTTTCACCCAAATTAATGGCTAAAGATATCTCTCATCCTTCTCTAAAAACACTGTGATCCAAATACAAGTATAAATTAGATACAAAACTGCTTCTGTCAGATGGGGCTGTTATATCCTGATATATTGTCTATGGAGCTAGTTTAGGGCTTTGGAAGTAAACCCTTTGTAGGAGTTTCAAAGTGAAGAGTATAATCCAAATATAAGCTAATAAACTTTGTAAAGAATAAGCCTTTGAAACTCAGGACAAGAAAACTCTCTCACTTCAGGAGAGATGTTTTTCTTTCTGTAACTAAGCAATCACTTAGCTGATATTTGAATCTTAACTTATGTTTCCTGAAGTTGTTCTTTGATCCAATACTGCTCAGTCAAAATCCACTATTGTAAGTTTATATACAGGATAGAAAAGTGACCTCAGAATGTCACACCATGTGTTTCTCATGAGCTATTAGCGTGCTATTCCCTAGTGATTAGAAATGGCAAGATTCCCCCGTGTGGAATGGTAATATCATGGGACTTGCATTTCTCTGGATCTTTAGCTGCTTCATGAAGACAATACAGAACAGTTTTGGTTTTTTTCCCCCAAATAGATGTAAGACCTCTATATCACAAGAATAATGGAATTTTGTGTTAGCACGAAGACAATAGCTGATTCAAGCTGGTGTTCTGGGGTAAGAACTGGATACTTATTTAATCATCAGGAAATGCCTATTAACTGAAACTAGATAAATGATACTGCAAAGCACAATGCACTTTTGAAATACTGACTCTGTGTCAAAATGAAAACAGAAGCCTGCAACCCATGAAGCAAACTTTGCTTTCATTCTGCCCTGTGTGTTTAAATACAGTGGTAGGTTTGGCAGAAGTGCATGCTCCACACATGCATAAGCAGTGGTGTGTGCTGCTTGTAGGGACTGTATGCTGGCCATCTGCAACAGATGGGCAGGTGAAATGGGACTGGTAAGAAAAGAAATCAAGATATGGTGAAGAACAATCAAGAAAGTCTGGTTTTAGGGCTGGAAGGAATTTTAAAATAAATCCCAGCATTTCAGGTGCTAGGGCTTTAGCTGAACTGGCATCTAAGAGAGGGATGAAGGTGGTGGAAGGTGGGTTACAGGTGTTCTTCTTCCTAGTTACAGCGCTGAACTGTAGCCTCAAAGGAGGCTGCCTTTTCTCTGAAGGAAGAAAAGTGCAGTGATTATGTCTATTCCTATAAACTGTGGGGAATGAGATTATACGGGGGTGGAGTGGAAGGAGGAACAGAATGAAGAGATGGGTGAAAGCCTTAGGGTTCCCACACACACACCAGCTAATCTCCCGAGACCACATGTCTTGGAAGAGGAAGAGCTCATGCTATGATGCCTGGGGCTCTTCCACTGCTGAGCTGCACACTCTTCCTGCTGTGACAATAACTCCTTTGGAGGAAATGCTAGGGGAAGGAGGAAAGGATGAAACTTAGAGCTTTCTGGCATTATCACCAAATATTTCACCCTGGACATACTCTGAATGCAAGTGTCCAGTGTTAGTCTTTAAACAGAAATGGAAAAGCAATGACTACAGTGTCAAGACACCAAGGAAAAACCTTTATTTGAATTTGTGACTTAGTGAGTTCATTTGGAAGAGCTGTCCATTTCGTTTTTCTGCTCTGTCTTAATGCAGAAAGTGCTATACAATAAGGACTTGGTGAATATAGTTGTTTCTGGGTTTCTTACTTAGCTCTGAGCACCTCAGGAAAGTTCAGGAATGACTTTCAATCAGACATTTTTAAATTGTTTTTAATTTATCTAAAAACTAAGCTAAAGAGTTTAATTATCAGGCTCCGAGTAATAGTTATACTATTTTTCCTCTGTTATCAGCTTTCACTTTTATTTATGATGGGAGTCCCCCTTGTATCTCCTTTCCCACAGGGCCCACTATCACTAATATTTCTGTGATCTGTGAATAAACCAAAATTTAAAGTTAGTACTTACAATCAATGCAAATTAATGATTTCTTAAAAAAATATTTCAATCAGGAAAAGCAGCTTTGTAGTTGAAAATCCCATGCTGGCCTTAGAGTGGGAGTTTTTCCAGCCTCTGCTTAAATCCAAAAAAATACTGCAATCTTCTGGCACAGGCTCACTGTAATGCTTTAAAAACAATTTAGCAACTGTCATTGCTGTAATTACAGTAACTAATTACCATCCTTAGCAAACAAATAGCTTAACATAATACGCAAGCCGAATCAATTTTGAAGAAATGCAAATTCCGAAAGCGAAAAAGGGCATTTTGGCAAACCTGAAAGAGAAGCGGGAAAATAATACACTTTGTTTTATCTGCACATAATTCCCAGGGAATATCATATCATAAATATTTGCATTCAGTTCTTATCAGGACATTTGCATTTGCTTCTTATCAGTCTGCAGGCTGGACTCTGCCAGATAGAAAGTAGAGCTCCACACCATGCACATATTTCTAATGAATCACGTCTCAGACCGAGAGAATATTTTGGCTGGAACTTTATCACTGAGATGAAGAGGTCATTTACTCTCAGAGTCGGTTCATCTTGGAATTGTCTTGAGATTTTGATGTGATTCAACCAGCATTTTTTAAAACGAAAAAACAAACCAACTTTGCATTTTATTTCTGCAGCAGTTATTAAGTCTGATTGTTTGAGAAGTGATTCCACCCCCGAAAATCAAAATCATATGTAAACAGGTTTGATTCATATTTCTGTCCTACACTCTATAATGGACAATGCTGCAGATTTACCTGGGTACAGAAAAAGAATAAAGAAATAACAGACTAAAATGAAGACTATGAATGAAACAAGCCGCACTTAACAACCATTATCTTGAAATTTAATGACAAATCCTTTTGTAGTGTGTCAGAAACACATTTGATTAGTGGCAGTTTTCTCAGTAATGAGAGGAAATGTTTATGATGAGAAAACAGTGTCTCTAATGAGCCATCAGATTTCCTTAGCAGTTTCCACAGGAAAAAAAAATCACCTTTTTATTGCAAAAAGTGCATCTCACCTGTAAGAAAAACAAGTGCAAAATGTCATAAATCTAAAATTCACATATATTTTCCTGTTGCTAGCTTTGAAACACTAAGGGAATATACACCAAGAGCACTGAATCGACTTGACTCTGCATTCAGCATTCTGCATGCATGGAAGATTTTGTTTGTTTTAACTTGGAATACAAGTGTAAGCCCATAAACACATTCTGTACTGGCAAAAAAAATAACTCATGGCCTCCTATACGTAAGTGTAAAACTGAAAACTATTACAGGTCACGTGGGAAAGTGCAGATTTTGCACACTAATTCAATGGTATAATATTTCCAAATATTTTAATGAAACTGAGTAATTATTTTCTGTGACTTTGGTTCAGTGCCAGAATAGCCCCTTTTTTGTTTATATATGTATATGTATTTTATATTCCCATAGTCTAATTCAGAATTTAAAACAACTTTTCTCCAAAACTTTTCTCCTGTATAGTTCAAAGCTATGCATGTTGCCCTTTTAAAGCTCCTGAACTAGTGCAACAAACAGATCCTCACCAAATGCAAATTGGCATTGTTCAGTGCAGAGTTGCTGTTTAAACCAGCTGACTATGTGGCACTAATTATTCTCACGTAACTTCTGTGAAATCTTGACTAGTGATCAATCTACTATGTGGTGTGTTTTTTCTGTGTTGTAACATAACAAACAAATTTGTCTCCTGGTCACTTAAAAGAGTACAAAACCATTTTAAAAGGTATCTATTTTTTTTCTATGTAATGATTACTTAACGTTAGTTTACCTGATGCCCAAGTATTCCACTTTGATTTATTTGTTGAAACACACTGTGAAGTTCCTAGTTCATTATAATTCAAATGACTGATACAGCTCATTTGGACCAAGGAAAACATTGCATCAGCAGTGTCAGAATTATCTGAAAACAGCTCCTGAAGTCATACTGATGTTGCCAGACTTGGAATATTTCTGATAATATACTGTGATTGTTACAGACTGAATGCTGTTTTGCCGTTGTCTGGTGCAATATTTGGATTTGCTGTGCTGTAAGGACTTGACTGCCATTCAACTGTAAGGAAGAAGACTGAATATGTGCATGAAGCTTTGATGGATTTGTACAGCTGTAGAAATCATCCAGATCTCCTTTGGAATAAGTACATATCTGAACTCCTTATTATTTCACACATACATAAAATGTATATGAAAAAAAATCACAAGATTGTCTCTCTCTAACTATATTTCTATGAAATTAAATGTGATTTCACTGAAAACTAAAATTTTGCATTTGCTGTAAAAATAGAACAGTTAAGCCTTTGTTTCTATGTCGCTGAACATATACTACTGCAGTCAGTGATAATTTAGTCATTTTAGCTCATTGGGAACAGTTTTATCCTCATCCACAGCCTTTTTCTCCTTTTGTCTCATTTTAAATTACATTCATATTAAAGTAGGACTAACAGTATAGTGCAAAAGCCATTTTGAACATGCAGTTGAATTCTGAAATTGCTCTGGTTTAGAAGTCATCTCTATGGTTCATGTTTTATCATTTGTTTTTAGCTCTTTCTTTGAGGTGGGAAGGGCTTACAGTTAAGAGCCCATTATCAGAGTGAAGGATGCAGGAAATCCAAAATATTTATGTTTGTTCATGGCACACAGACAAGAAACAGTGCTCAGGAAAAGGGTTTTCTGATTAAGTGATTGAAAACATTCTGGTGTATGTTAATGGCTTCTTCTGTCCAAGAGATAACATCATCTTTAGCCTTATCACTAAGTTCTTGAACTTATTTTAAACATTCTCCTGTGCTCTTCCAATTATATATTATGCTCTTTTGGCGTCCCATCTCTTCACTGCAAATCATATCATTTGTTTGCTTTCTAATTTTTTTACCAGCAGGTTGGGTGTAAAAAGAAGCATTTAAAAGACATTTGAAGTGAAAAAATACTTTCCCAAGTTAAATTAGTTTACATGGAATTAAACCATACACTTACAGAAAAAGAAAAATTGGTTTTTAAAAGAATAACAAACACTTGAATTTTTATACCTTGATATCATTCTGGCTGCATGAGCACTCTGAAAATATAAAGATGAAGGAAGATCTGATCATTATTTAAATGTATGCAGAAGACTCCCAATAAGATAAAATTAGGTAAGATCATGGCAGATCACAATTTTGAAACACTGAATATATCCTTGTCTTTTCAGCTGTTAGAATCTGTCCAGGATAAGACACTATGGAAGCTTTTATACCAATCATCGTATCACTCATAGTAACTTATAAGGCAACTTTCATTGTGCAGGATCCCAAAAAGGTTAGCAAACTATGTCTGCTGCTTCTTCATTAAATTGTTTCTGCTTCTCATAACAGATCTATGTCTATATCAGAGGTACATAGTTATTTAGATATTATGCACTGGCTGTATCAGTAAGTGGGGAAGACAGCTGATCCAGAAATTAGTACATAACTATAGGCCTGGATGTGATCTCCTAACCTCTTGCTGAGGCTGCAGGAGATGAACAAAACAAAACGACTTCTCTGGTGAGATGGAGAGGGAGGGAGAGAAAGAGGGTGGGAAAAGACAAGAAAGGAGGGAGAGAAAAGAGAGGGCGGACTGCCTTCCAAGACCTGATTCAGGATTTATTTCTATAGTTTGCTCAGTTTTAAGTACAGAAATCCTTTTTAAGCAGTGTCTAAAAATTCAACCCTACCTTTCCTAAGCCCTGGTCAGCTGTATGGGTGTTTAAATCCCTTCAGAGCAAGCTTCTTGTTTGAGTGGGTAATCACTATGATATTTTACAAAACGTAGGTTGCACCAATGCAGGTTACAGTATTTTAGAAGAAAATGTGGGATGAACTATAGGCAAAGAAGACAGCCAGGCTGTGCACTCAAGGTGGACAAAGGTTCACTGAAGGAGCTCTGAGTGAGGGAATGATCAGTAGGATATGAAGCACCCACCCTTGTCAACACCTCTTTTTCACTGGTTCTGCTGAGGGTTCTAAGATGTATATACAATTTACTGTCATTTATCAAATGCAAACAAGCAATAAAAGACTTATTCTCTCTTTTTGTACATGAAAAAAGTCTCAGTATCTCTGGTCTGTAAGATGAGAAAGAAGACTTCATTCAGATGTTTATTCCTTTGGGGGACAGGGAGGCAAAAGTGGGGAAATGATAAAAAGTTACAGGTGGTCAGTATTAGAACTGTATTAGTATTTCTTTACATAGAAATTAATTGACATTTTTAAAAGAATAAAACAATTGAAGATATTTTTGATTAATATTACCATTGTTTATTGAATTCTTTATTTAAGTATATATAGTATTCAAATACACATAGAATTACTCTAACACCTCATAAAACTACTTGTTGAACAATTATTTGTTGAAAAACGGTAAAATTTCTCGGATAATGTATCCCTTAAGTACTATTCATCCAGCTATAATACAGATAAGAGATTTTTGCTAAAACACCAAGCACTTTAGGACCCTTTTGAATTGAAGGACCTACATAAATATCGAGTTCTATGGCTAGAAGAGTTTACACTAGTCTAGCTCAATTTAAATTACAGCAGCTATACTGCTTTCTACTGATTTAAATCCAACCCAGGTTACGTGCATTGCATAGTACATGTTGACTTTTCTTTTACACCAATGAATATATTCCATACTTGCCTATTTATCTGTCCTTACGTTTTTGTCTAACTTCTTATAGGATACATATGTGAAGCTCTTCCTGCATCACTGAAATGCTGGCATCCATTGAGGTGAAAGACAATTTCTGTTTAACAGGAGACAGAAACGTAAAGCAAACGTCTAGGACAGGAAGTGAAGCAGAACTAATCCATCTGAAACTCCAGGGGGTTTCAAGCAGACAGAATAATATTTGCAGATGTGATTAAATTATTTGTTATGAATGATTTTTTTCCCATGATTTTAGAACATTTTTTTCTGTAACTTCTTGTTGTATCATTAACTGTATCATACACTGAGGATAATACTAATGCAGACATCTTTTAGTCACAAATGTTTGCTTTTGACTTTCTCAGAAAGTTATTACAATCAATATATTTTTTAAGCACTGATGGGGGCTAATCATATAAAATACTTGTTGTACATAGGGCATAGCTGATCCTCTAAACTTTATGCTATTGCTCTGTATTCCCCAGATATGGTTAGTTTTTAAGGCCCACTACCTCAATAAAGAAATACTAAAGGATGAAAAGTGAATGCCAAAACACTATTTGCATAAATATTCATGCTGAAATTACTCAAAGTTTTGGAAATCATGGACATTACGAATGATGTGGAAGTTTTCAGCATGGTCTAAGACAGATATAGCGGCAGAAATAAAGAGTTGAACAGTGTAAGCAACTTATTTTTTTAAAACTAGGCTGTTGTATTCATTCAACCAAAGCAATTTTCCAAATTGTTCTGGAGGTCTCTTTTCACTCAACCAGGACTGTGCTGCTGGTAAGATGATGCAGGTAAGCACAGGCACCACAAGAGGAGCAATTAATTTAACTCCGCCTCTGTTGATCACACAGCAATTTAAGGTAGTTTAATAAAGGGCCACTGGGCTACTTGACAGTTTACTTCTTGCTCTCCTTGCCTGCCTGAACATGAAGCCACCCTGGAAATCACAACTTACTAGCCGTAAGTTGGTTTGGGCTTTATTCATTTGGGTCAGCAGTAAGTGTTGTGACTAAGCAAATGTTCGTCTAAAATTCCTAAGTTCTCCTCCTCTTACTGAAACTGTGGTGCTGTGAGAAGCTGACAGAGAGGGAAGAAGGTCTTGGGTATACAGCAGCTTGTGGGATGAGACTGCTCCTCCTGGACACATGCAAACACTCACTCCCACCTGCTGCCCCAGGACATACCGCTCACGGGCTGCAAGCGCAGAGACAAGGGTGAGGGGGCTGGAAGGAGTGCAGTGGCTGAGGCGCAGGCACGTGGGCTGGCAGGCTGGCCTTCACCTGGGAACAGGTTGTGTGGCTGGGGCCTTCGTCCTCTCCTGGGCCACTTTCCACCAGCCCTTCCCACCACCGCAGTCCTGCCACATGCTTCACTGTGGACAACCATGGGAAAAATAGAAAAATAGCTTGCAGGTAGAGAAAAACCACTGTGAGGAGTGGTGACGATCACTGGAAAAGCTTCTGGACCTGACAGGTTTTCAAGCTTCTGTTTAAACACCAATTCTATACCCCAATTCATGTCCTAACCTTCATTATTGAATGTTCTTTTTGATGCAGTGTAAAACAGAGAGGGGGAAAATAGGGTCTCTTTGCATCTGGAAAACATACCAATTGAAATATCATCATGGGCAAGTCCACTTTGCAGACACTAATTGATATTGTCTGAATAAGTGGAAGTGCCTGTCAGAGAATCCTTTCAACCTGCTGACTTGTTTCCCTATCCAGTATACTTAAAATTAGCATGATGTTAGCTTCCCTCTTAGAAACCCTCATATTTTGATTTATGAATGTTTTCAAATTTTTAAGATTCTCAAAAACGTTGTTTCACCTGTAAGTAGAGAGATAGCTTGTTTGGCTAACTGCCTTGAATGACTGTGTGCCAGGTAATGAATAATGCCATGTTCAATATTCTAAATTTGTGTTCCAAATTCTGAATTCCGAATGAGCTGCATGGAAGTATACTGATAAGTGACTGATTTTTACTGCAAGGATTGTCTTATTTTAAACTTTAAATTTAGTTGCCTTACTTTACTCAAAGGATTTTTGTGTGGAATGGGATTTAAAGTGATAGTCCATAATATTCTTACATCTTTCTAAGTCTTGGAAGATGCCAAACTGAATAAAGCAGGGATAAATCAGTGCAATATGTTTCTGAAAAAGGACCAAACCTTCCCTGGGTGTATCTATCAAGAGTTAAGCCAAAAATGAATTTTGCCCAAGTATTAAAGTACCAAATCTGTCTAGATACTCTCCTGAGACTAGTCAACCTTAATAAATATACACCATATTTTAATTTCAGCACTCCTCTCAATTACACTATATAACAAAGCTGGAAAAAAAAACCCTAAAGTGAGGAACTCATGGAAAGCATTTACTAGTGGTGGGCTTTGAGATAATGTACTATTTTTCAGTCTGGAATATAAGAAAACATTGTTTTTATTTCTCATTTACATAACCTTATGATAACTGCTGACTATTTAACCAACATTTTTGAAAACTGAGGTTAATAAAATCAGTGTTGACAAAGAGACAAAGGAATTAAGTCTTTTATTAGAAATTTAAAATGAACATGAACTAAATTTTATTTGAATATATGACTGAGGTCATCCCTATGTAAAGAAATGTGAAATGAAGATAGTTCACTGCTTTGGAGATTCTATTTTTTTCTAAATTCTTTTTAATTAGCACTTCCAGAGCATAACTAGTGTCACATATACAGACATGGAAAACTGCTAAAATGGTACAACCGATAAGCAAAATAACGTCAGAAGTCCATTACAATTATCACAATATGTTTTGCTCAGTGTAATAACATGGAGCTAATAACTATTATTTAACTGCAAAGACGTAGCTGCCTTAACACTAATAAAATGCAAAATAAAAGCCAACTTGGTTATCATGTAAAGATTGAATTTAGTCAGTCAAATATATACAGACATATAGTAGTGGAAATGATTGACTACAGCAACTACCACTGCATATGGTGATTACACTTGATTTCACTTGTACAAATCTTTAATAATTAAGGTTTAATAGTAAATTCTAATTTACGGAGATCTACTTTTGTTCCTTCTGGTGCTGTTCTAGTCCATTTTATCAGGGCATTCTCTATCACAAGAGTGCTCACTGGAGAAGTGTATTTGCTGACTTTTAACATAGGAAAAATGCCCATCATCTTGAACAATACATAAGAATCTTACATGAGGAATGTTTCTACTTCAGCATGACAGAACACATTTTTCATAGTTGTAAGTGGCAACATAAAAATGCAATTCAAAAGTGAAAGTACACAACCACAGATAGGCCAGATTTAGTTTACCAGAAAGATAGTAATACCTCTAAAAAGCTACTACAGAAATTTAAAAAAGTGAATTCCCTGCCAGATTTTAGCTCCATAGGCATGGAACTATTAGGATATCATATGCAGTAATCACAACAATTTCACAGAAAGATGTAGAGAACAGAAAGACTTCTAAGAGACATTTGGTCACCAATCATACTGACTCAAGACCAAAGTAAGAGACTAATTCATAAAATTAATGGCAGAATACTATAGCCTGTAGTAAAAGATGCAATACCTTTTCATAATGCAGAGTGAAACTGGGTCCTGGGCAGAAAATGGATCTTCTCCTGTCATAAATTAGTATTCATTGCAAACAAATTAATTGAAATATGGCTTAGTATTGATGCTCTATTCCAAAAGGTATGTATTTTGAAAAAAAAAGTACAGAATTTGTGCATGTCAATTTTTTTTGTCAAAATTTATTTCAATTCAGATATGCAAGACAGTACTAATTAAATTTTATTACTACCTTTCCTAAAAATAGATAAACTTCTGAGTTTTTTTCTGCAGGGGCTGTCCTGTTTAGATTAAAGTTCTTTCATGTATGTGAGAAGTTCTTTCAGGTGCTTCTATCATGTCAAAAAGAAAAAAAAAATCCAAGGTTCTATTTTTGAAACTTAAATTCTTTTCATTTCCCCAGTTGGCATATTGATATCTAATGGCATTAAATGCTAAAAACTTTGGCTGTATTTTCTTAACTATTTTTTTATCTTATCTGTCTCTCCTTGTTTTTCATTACCCTTACATTATTTATCAAGACAAGGGGGGAGAGGGGACACCCAAAACTGTTTCCAAAAAGATTCCTTGTACACTCCATCTTTATAGGAGAATTTCCTTTTTTAGTTCTTGACCTTTAAGAGGAGCTTGTGCCAAGATGGGCTCTGCACATTATCTGAATTCTGCTAAATATATTTGAAGTTCAAACTTATGTTAACGATGTCCACAGAAGTCTTGGCATCATCTTCAAAGATGTGTAAAACCATATTTTAAAGGTATTTAGGCACCTAGGCATGTTTTTATCTCTAGTTTTAGGTGCCTAAACATGAGTTTATCTGTTGCATTAGCTGATTAAAAAAATGTGTTTATGTGCAGTTCAAAAAAGCTGGCCATAAATTTTCAGGTAACTCAAGAAACATTCAGCCAAAACACAAAAAAGGTTCCAGGGGGGAATACATCACTGTATGGTTCAGGGAATTTTGTGTCTACTTCAACAGTGTGAATTCAGGACTAGCCTGTAAATCCAGCTTCATATGAACATTAGCATGTTTGTACTGGAGACGATGAAACATCCATCTAGCCTGCTGGCCCATGTCCAGGAGTTGCCAGTAGCACACTCAAAAAAAACCCCAAACCAAGCAAAGAAACACAGGGCAAGGAGAGAACAGTATTTTTCCCTGGCATATCCTGTTACTCTCATCATGGATTAGGGATTTCCTGAGACAGAACTGCCCATGTAACAGCTCCTTAACATGCTGTCAGCACTTAGTAGTCACAGTACCGTATTGACTTAAGGTCAATACAGAGAGCATCTCCAGAACCTCCTTTAGAATGGTAACATCTATCTGTTATTCTATTACTGCTATTTAATTTACCTTCAGGTTCATTTTCTCAATATACCTTATTTTGTGTTCACTGAAATTCAATTGCTTCAGCCCAGAGTTGCATGGGTCCCTTCTTGTAATCTTTTTTGCACTGTCAATATAACCCTATTCTTTGTTTCCCCTCCTTTATACTCAGAGATTAACTTAACTTATCTCTCTGTTCCTACCAGCTTTTCTGGTACAGAAATGACACTTAATGATCCATAGTGTGAAGTCTACCCTGGAGCCCTTTTAGAAACTGATGTCACGTTTACTACTCCCACGGTTCTGGGACTGAACCAGAGCTAAGCAGTGAGTACCAGATCATAGTCCAGCAACATACTGAGATGTTTTAGAGCTCTTGGGTGAATGTTATCTGGTTCTAGAGATTTTTTGCTGTTCATTTTATCCACAGACTCTAAAACCTCTTTAATTTACATTTTGTTTGAGACAGTTCTTCTAACTTCATAGAAAGACACCAATGTTGGACTCCCTCTATGCCCCCAAGAGTGAACATTAATGCAAAGAATTCTCTGAGGTTTTCTAACTGCTAAAGTTTTATTTTCATTGAGCTCCCCTTTTGCACCTTCACCATCTCTCCATCAACTCTACAGATCCTCTGGCACATTTCTGTTTTTTGATCTGTGTAAAGATGGCTTTACTGTTAGTTTTTATGCTCCTAGCAAGTTGTTCCTCAAAATCTTTTTTGGCCTGCCAATGTTTTTTTTTAATTTATGGTTTGCATTTAACTTACTAGTGTTTAGATTAGAAAGAATTTGCAGACAAGCTAAATGTGGAGGTTATCCATGGAAGTAGAAGAACTGGATCAGCTTAGGAATCCACTTTCCTTATCTTGACAGTGGTTAACCGCAGACATTTCAGAAAAAAAAGGTGAAAAAAAAAAAAAAAGGAAAAAAGGAATAGTATATGTTTTCGAAGGACCTACTTTAAGATATTACAGTGGTCGAATTTTTTCCCTGATGCCTAAGATGTTATATCACTAATACTTTTTTAATCTAATCCTCCTGTGAACTTGACTCCTTACTTTCACAATATCTAGCAGCAGTGAGTTCTACAAAGTGCTTATTATGGGGGAAAACCATCTTTTCATTACCTTGAAACTTACTAAATTTCAATATCACTAATTTTTTCTTTTTTTTGTACTATGGAAAAAATAAATCAGTCAATTCCTATTATTCATACAGTTCTTTCCATTTGGGATTGTTTTGAGGGCAAGAGCTTTTATTTTGGAAGGAAAAAGAAGAAATTGGATGCAGCCAATATATATTTGATTTACTTGGGAGGGACTTTGACAAACTGGTGGACAGAAGCTTCATGAAATGACAAGGTTTTAATTCTAGTGAATGGAATAAGAATAGGGAAGTAATCACAATAAATTGGGAAAAGGAAAATGTCAGTAAACTATGGCTAGGTAAGTTCCTTGGGAAAGAGTTCTGTGAAGAAAAGTGAATTACAGAAGAACCGGCCATCCATAAGAGAGATGAGATTGAATGTACAGCAGTAAAATGTTGTGAAACATACAAACAAAACCAACATTGCTGTACCTGAAAATCTCGTATGCAATCATAAAAAGAAAAGTTAAAAAAAGGGAAGGGAAGGGAAGGTTTGGGAAGGTTTGGGAAGGTTTGGGAAGGTTTGGGAAGGGAAGGTTTGGGAAGGTTTGGGAAGGTTTNGATAATTCTATGACAAATGAGGTATGTTTCCCTAGACTTTTCAACCAACCAGTCAATACAATTCAGTGGATTGTTATGTTTAGGAACTCCTACAATGTGGAGGAGATTCACAAAGCCAAGGGGTGGAAAAAAAAGTACTCAACTCAAAAACAGCAACCAAGACCTGCCCCCCCCCCAAAAAAAACCCAAACCAAAAAACTACATAGGACATTGTATACTTAATTTTTTTATATTGAACCTAATTATTAGCCATGTGTAAGCACATGGAACATAAACATGGTTTTGTCCAGACAAAATGATCTCAACCCTATCGATGTTCTTTCTTTGTCGGAGTGACTGGAATAAAACTGGAAAAAATAATAATGATTTATCATGACATTTGTAAAGATTTTTATGTTGTCATATTACATTCTCAAGAAAATAATATATGAACTAGATTAAATAATTACAAACAATACACAAAGAAAATATATCAATAGCACTCTATAAAACTGGAAGTCAAATTGAACCATGCACAATATTTTTTATGACTTGGACTAAGAACTGGAAAGCACAATTGGTGAATGTCAAAACTGGGTGGGAGAATTACTGACACTTTGAAGAATAAAACAAAATAAAAGTTTTAAATCTGCAGTTAATGAGTTCAAACCCAAGTGAAAAAAAGTAGAAAGTGATACGTTCAGAAAGGAAAAATCAAACACAAAAATGCAAAATGGACAATAACTAGGAAGAATGATGTACTGCAGAAAATATCTTCAGCACCACAGACTGAATGTGAGGTAGAACCATGATGTTGTTTCAAAAAGAAAATCTTAGTCCAAGATGCAGAAAAAGGATTGTTGGATGGGAGGTTTGGGAGGTAATTATTCTGGTCTATCTACCACTGGTGGAATATTTTATCCAGTTTTGGGCACCATGCTTTAAGAAAAACTGAGCTTGGAGAGAGTCCAGGACAGAGTGACAAGAGTGATTAGAGGTTTAGAAAGCATGGTCTATGAAGAAAGGTTGAAAGAATTTGGTTTGTTTAGTCTAGGAGAAAACAGACTGTGAGAGAGACATGGTAGCAGCCTTTCAATATGCAAAAATTTGTTACAAAAAGACTAAAATTACTTGATCTTCATGATGACTATAGGTAGGTTCATAAATAATAGGAGCTCTTTTCTGTAAAAAAGATTTGAGTTATATATTAGGCATGACTTTGTAACTAAGATTCTTAAGCAATGGAGCATCCAAACGAAGAAACTTATGCAATCTCAGTTGATGTTTTTTCATACCTAGTAAACCAAACATTTATTTACTTCAAGTTAGATCTCCTGTGAATGAAGGGGTAGTATTAGATGGTCTTCTCACAATCTTATTTTTCCATTTACCACAGTTCTCTAGTAAGTATTTTGTATCTTTTACTTAGAAACATGAATGGAATGTGAACAAACTAGCAAAACCCACTCACTATCTCTTATTACACACTATTTTTATGACTAGACTCTCATTTTTTGCTTATTTTAGACGAGTCAGACTCATTTTTTTTCAGAATTATTTTATATTAGTTCTCTCATAACTCTAATAATATAAATCAGCTGTTAGTAAACCTCTTCTCTACCCAGTGTCTCTGATTTAGGATAGGATAATCACAGCAGAACAAAATGGTCCAGTTGAGGATGCATTGCTTTTTTATGCAAATGACCTCATATAACTTGATAGGGTAATTGTCTATCCTATTTTTGATTCAATCTTATACATTGTTTCTTTCTTTGACCATTTTTGACAATCAACTTACTTCTTTTAGGATGCCTGTTCGCACAGACTTGCATGGTGCTCTAAACTCCTTATCTGTGTATGTGCTGGTTATTCTGAATGATAATGTGTCATCTGAACATTTTGTCACATTGTTTTTCATCGTTTCTGCCCATCATTCTTATATATTAAGAAGCAGTCCTAGTTTACATCCTTTAAATTCTCTAATCTTAATCCATTGCCAGGATAAAACTATCCCATTAATATTCACTGCATTTTTATGTTCCACAAAAGTTAAATGCTTATAAAGTCACTCCATAGTCTTTATTTCACTTTAAGTCCTTATATTGAGGGGTAAAAGGAACTCTGCATCTGATTTGTCCACAGTTGAATGTCTGTTATTTAGTGTAAAAGAACAGGATATTAGGAAGGCTATTTTAGATGTCTACTTTAGATGACGTGAACTAGTTGCCTGTTGCACTCCACTGAATACAAAGATAATCTGACTGACTCAGACATGGAGTTTAAATATGTTGGTCAGGGGAATTATCCTAAAAGTGTAAGGAGATATCTGGACAATCATGCTGTTTCATTGTGGCAGAGATGTGTGGTTTGGAAAACATTACCTACTAAGACTTCAGAGGTTGAAATACTTACATCTAGTCACTGCTTCACACACTGTTTTGTACCATAGAATACCAAATAAATATCAGAAACTTACTTGTGGTGGAATCCACAAGAGGACTACTATGGCCTCTTTATGTGTATGACAGAGCATGGACTTTTTCAGTATATGCACACAAGGAGGGATGAACCATGAAAACCATAATGACATCAACAATAAAGTGAACATTAGTCCTGTATAAACTCTGGGATGATGTCCTGCATGAAGACACAGGCAGCTCCACAGACAAGCTGAAACCATGACATTCTGCATACCAGAAAGATTCCTAGCTGACACACTACCTTAAAAAAGGGCTGATGACCATTTCTTGAGCAAAGATAGATTGTTCTCAATCAACAGAGAGTGGATACTACACATAGAAGGAAATCTTGCTGAGACTGTTCTGTTTCTAGGCTTACTTACTCCCTCCCTGAAAGTCAATAATGCAAGTGATGAACCTGAAGCTATGATTCAACCATGGTATATAGATGATTTCTAGGAAACATCTTACAGAGCGGTAAATCTTTGTCCATGTTGTTCACTTGAAAGGAGCCAGCTACTTGAGATAGCTACAGACAGAGATGTCAGGTTTTAGAAATAAAACACATGAAAACTTACAGCCTAGGACCACAGAATTAGTACTGGTTGGGATAAGCAAACCTGGTTAACCTAGATTTTTGCACTCACTGAGCCTATAGGGGTTGTTGCATTGTTTTATGTTTAAAACTAAAACCCCAGGATTTTCTCTTCTTAGTTATCACTGGCTGCAGAATCATCTCCTTGATGTTGAATCAAAAAACTTTAAAAAATAAAAATAGCTACCATATGTTCATCACTGTGATCTTTAAAAACATGCACCAGGTACGAGCTGATAAAAGTACTCTTTTCTGAATCTGCAGGGAGCCTGAAATTTTATCTGTAACAGAGATGTAACCAAACTGGTTCATTCGGTTGGATTGTCCATTGTGAAACTTAAAGATAATTGAGGTGTCACATTTGTTAACTATTTAAGTGCTGATCTAGTGGAAGGATGCTTTTGTCATGGTTCCAAAACCCCAGTCCTCTTCCATATTTCATTTGTGTTCTAGTTTTCCTTTAGAGGTATTAAAATTCCATCACCTTTCCCTCTCTCAGCCCAAGGCAACTTCTAAAATACGTTTCTAAAAGTTATGTGCATACCTCCCAAAATCTATAGCACACTGAAGATGTCTGGTTAGAGTCAGATAAATGAGATGTCCCAACATCAAATGAAGAAAAAAATTGAAAATTAAAAATTTCATTTACATTTACAAAAGTTTCTGTCTGTTTCCCTTACTTAGCCAAACTGTGACCATCATAACGGCTGAACAGTAACTCAGTCTAAAACAAGTGGGATTATCGAAACCAGGGAGAAGAAGGATGGCTCTGTCATGAGAGGAGGTACCCGGTCCAGACAGTGCTGCCTAAATTAGAAGTACACACAAGAATCTTTCATTGTACATCTCAGAAGTTGTTTTATGTTCATAGCCACAAGCCCCATCTTAGGTTGGGATTTATCTGTGGAAGATGTTACCATATCAAAGACAGGCTTTCAGTGTAAACTGTAGTACAGTGAAAAGGTATCCAAGATAGCCTGGCTGCCAAAAGCAGTACAGATACATCTGCATATAAGCTCAAGGTATCATAGGCACTAGCTATCCCTCCTGTTTAAAGGTAGCTCGGTTACCTCTCTAACACAATGCTGTCTGCAGTGTGACATTTCCTTAAAATAGTTCTTATTCCAGGAAAAAATGAATACTATTAGCAGGGTCATACAGGAACCTGATGATAGAATAAGGAACTGACTCCTTAACTTTAAGACTCCAGTATTATAATTAAAAGACCAGACTGCTGCATGCTCTTTGGTGAGCCTGGCTTGATGGTGCACCCAGTGCCAGTTTGGCAGCCCACATCCAGACAGCTGCCTGGTGCCTGGGCACAGGCAGGTCACCTTCCCTTCCCAGCCCCAAGTTCCCCAGCCTGACCAAGCAGCAGACGGAGTTCCTCGTCTCACTTCCAGGGCTCTGGGCACCATGAGAGTGATTTCCAATCCTGGGTTAAAGAACTAACACATTCAAAGAAAGAGGAATCCTCCTGTCAGCTAGCTGAATGAAAATCAGTTATGACACAAACCATACTAACATAAAAACAAGTAAGTTATATACAAGATCTGAAAGTAAAAAATGTTCATAAAGCAGGTGTCAAGAAAAGAAGGAAACTATCCTTATTTTAAAGGCTTTTTTCATAGTCTGTTGACAAGTTGACAAGCGGTTTATAGGCTTATTTTACCACATGGCTGTGAACTAGAACACATAAGAACTTTTTGTCCTTATTTTTATAGTCATGGAACAAATTCTTTGTTTGCAGGAAGACACTTTAAAAATCTAATTCCTGTGACAGGAAGACACTTGATTTAAAACATAATTCCTACACCTTTGGTGCATTCACTGTGAAAACTCCCTTCTTTCAGGAACAGTTATATGAAAACTAAAGCAGAATGTTCTTGGCAGAAGAGATTTCCACTACCATGTTTGTCCTTTACATTTCATATGAATCAAGCAATATAACAATCGTAACTCATACAGGCAAACTCTGCACTGCCTCTGGTTTGACACCAGGTAAAGACATAAACAGATTATTTCAGGTGAAAAAGAGTTAGGTAGTGTAACCTGGTCATTAAGGGATGCCTTGCAACAGACTGTCTTTCTTTGGACTCTATTAGAAAAGTTATGCTCTGAAATTACTTCATGTTTACCTGGTATGTCTAAGTCTGGTATGTCTAAGTCTGCTACCACAAGGTTCTGTGAAAAAGAGGACATTTTTGAAATGAGGTATTGAACTGATTTTTCTGGAAGATGTATGAATATTAAGGTAATTCCCTGAGAAAGCATGAATTTCCTCAAAGTTCTTCTTAATTTCCATATGTACAATTCTCTATGACTTCCTTCAATAATATACTATTGAATAACAGGATAGCAATAGTGTCTAACATGTACATTGACCCAAAATAATTTTGAGACTATTAATTCAATCAAAATTCTGAAGTATCTATTGGAATAAGTACTTACTGGGAAATATTCTGAAATGATGTAAAATCAAGAAGGTTTCCATGTCTGAATATTTTCATCATGAGAATCATTAGACTGTGATTCCAAAGAAACATGCACACAAAGCCATTGTAAATCCGTCCTTTCTCTATAGACTCTACAAGGAACATGCTAAAGCTCTCATTTATGTTGAGATGAGAAACAATAAACGCACGAGAAACAGCTAACTTAAAAAACAAAAAGGTATAGAGTAACACTGTGCCCTATAGCAAGTAGATTTTACAAATATGCAGAGAGATTATAATTAAAGACAGAAAAATTTTCACCAGGGTTCAACTTGTTTCTGACTTACACTGCTTGGCTGAGAAATCTCCCAAATCCTGTCACTTTCCTTGCTGTGTTCACACACTGCAGAAATTACAGGGAACATGCTGCCAAAGCAGATTGTGGTGGCTTCTTTCCTCATCAAACTATAAAACTGTTGCATTTTTCTGCACAAAAATGTTAGAGCTACTTTCACACTCCTGAAGAAAAAGCACATCCCTCCAATTTCCTTTGAGTATCATTATGCCAGAGCATAGTAATGTCTGACAGCCCCTAGGCCAGGGTAGAAATACAACTTATGAGGCTTTAAATCCATAAGCTTCATAATCCATAATCTATTATATTCAGTAGATCTCCCAGAATATCTGACACTTGGATGGATGATTCCTTGCTGAGTCTGGTGCTTACCAGACACTTCAGCTAGCAGCTGGTCTTACTGGTGTGCAATGAGTGAAAAATAACAGACTGAGGTATGTGTGGTGCTTTGAGAGCCTGCCTTACAAGACCAGCAGGTGTTTTGAATCTCAAGCCTGTTGCAATGAATATTGGCTGATGGCTGATTGATTAGCAGTCTGATAGCATCTTCTAATGATCGTTCTACCCTCCAGCATTTTTGAAAATGTCCATAAATGTAGCTTTGCCTTTTTTTTCTAAAATGACTTAAAAATGACTTGGAGTGTGCAAAGTAGCAGAGCCTGATACTTTTACCTTCTGGTGGAAGTTCCATGCCAAAATTGATCCACTGTAACACTGAGACACTTTGATGGTGTATTCTGTGCCTTGCAGGAGACGGAAAAAAAAATATTTGCTTCCTCTCTAGTTTCTGCAGGGTGATTGATAGCCTGATTAAACCAGGCTGACTCCATTTGGTTACAGAACTGAGGTTTTGCTACTGTGAAAAAAAATCCTGTTACTGTGCTTTGCAGTTTTTAAAAAAAAAATCACGTGGATTTAGACAGAAATATCTGCCTCCATGGAGACAGAGAAATGTTCAGTGAGGACAAATGTTAGTTCTTAGTTTGAATATTATTTGCTCCTTCCTGAAGTCCAGGAGAGTGAGGCCCTCACAACATGGAGAACTACATGAAAATCCTTTATGATGATGGCAAAGGCAATACAATTTAGGAAAATAAGATTTACTTCTGGTAGAATGAAACAAATTCATAACTATTTTCAATTTGGTTGCACTCTATATCTGTCCTAATAAGAGGCTTATTGAAATGTATAATAACCACATATTTGAATAATAAAGTGATCACCTTTTGTTACTGAGTTCAGAATTTGAAGATGTCGGTCTGTGTTTCAAGGGGGGTTCCGTAGGGACTGGATTAGTCAAAAGAAATCATTATACTTAAGCAAGTAATAAAAACTACTTCATTTGAGACTTGGAGGTTAGCAATCATGGAGTGCAGATGACACAGATTTCTCAGTGAATTAGAAAGAAATTTTGTTAAATTTCTAGAACCTGTTCACTTTTTTTGAATTTCTCTTCCTTGTGTGAAACCACAGAATTGGGGAATGCCTTCGTATTTCCTTACAGCTTTTTATTTTAGTGTCACAGGATCTCTGTTTCTCTTTACCATTTACCTTATGCATCCCAAGACTAATTGTAAAAGCATTTTCTCAAACAACATTCATTTTTACTTGCTATCAAAAATCTTACTAACTGTACTTTACTGCAGATTGTACATGAAGTATGTATTTGTTATTGCCTAAGTGAATTGTATGAGTTTTACATCACTTCAGCAATTATGCCAAGCTGATGTGTGTAATGTAAATAATCCAGCAATTGTTTTTGTATTGTGCCAGTGTATAAGGTCACTGACCCTAACATTGAGTCCTAATTTAACAAAGGTTATTTTTTTTAATAAGGCATACTAATCCCACTGTATTGGTAGCTCTGTCCCTCTTTTGAGTGGAGCTCTGCTATTCCACAAATTGGATGGAAATCTCATTAGTGGAGCTATAATGAGCTGGCAATGAAACCCCTTCAAGCTTGCATGCTTACAGCCATTTGCCTGTTTGTCTTACTCTTCATCATGAGCCTAAAATGCCCATTAGGATTGCAATGAAGAACAAGTTTGACTGGAGCTGTGATGCTGACAGAGCCACCCAACAGGCAGAAATCTGTCAAAAACAAAAGGGGCCATAGGGTATTTACAGGGAGACTGCACCTGTGTGCTCGTGCGTTTGAGCACTTATTCATCCTGAGGTCAAAACAGGGGTGGCAGGGAAGAGGAAAAATGGAGATAGAATAGTGGGATAGAATTAGGGGAAAGGGTGTAAGGAATTTGTTTTATTAGAATTTTGAGCGTGAACAGGCAGCATTTTATGGTGCCTGAAATTAATTAGATGTCAATGAAAGGAATTTCAAGCAAGCTCTTGCTGTAAAGTGCCACGAATGCCAGCATTAATGCCAGAATAGGGCATAGATGGTTATGCAGATCCTTTGAATGAAAACTGTTCAACTCCAACACAGAAGGAAAGAAATGGCAACCCTGGTGAAAGCACAACCATTCAAATGACAGGTGCTTCTGTTGCCTTCCAAAGAGGCAACATTTTAAAAAGTCAACGTCCATACTTCAGAGAAATCGAAGTCCTGTTGTGATAGCAGAAACCTCAAATCTGCCAAGACTAAGGGGAGATTGAGTGAAGTATTCTGAAAGCCCAGTCTATCACAGGTACAATGAAGTCGCATATAATCTCTACAATTGACTGTCAGCATTTTCTAGTGTGCTGTACATAGCAATTATTTTAGATAATCAAATTGCCAGTAAACCATAAGAGAGACACAAGAAGCTTTTACACTGTTATTAAAAAACCAAAAGGACGCCATTTTGACAAACTCTTGAAACTGTAATCCAGTTACTGCTTTAATGCAGTTAACCAGCCCTAGAATATCAACCACTCTGGTTCTCTGTAATATTCAGCCTTAAAGAATCCTTAGATTTTTCCATTAGCATTCTCTTAAATGAAAAATAAATTTTAAAAAAATCCTTTATAAATTAAGGCCTTTCAAATAAAAAGAGGAAACATAAAGTATTTTAGGAAAGCTCTAGCCAGCAGTTAGCAACATTAAACCCACCAAATATAAATGGGAGACAAAACCAGGATGGACTCCTTCTCAGAAAAAAGAAAAAGTACATTCAATAACATGCACTGCTTAGACTATGCAACTGCATGACTTAATTTTCTTCCTTTTTACTTTTCATTTATAAATGTGTTTCATTCTTTGAAATCAGAATTTTTACCCTTTGTTTAATCTAAAATTTGTTAAACTATTCAAAACGAAGGCAAGAAAATCTGATGGGCATAGAGCTTTTAATAAATTGTGTGTATCTAAACAATCAAACTTGCATTGCAGTCAGGCTTCCAAGATTTCTATGTCCCAAAACTAGTTTACCAAACTGTTAAAATGGCGAAAGTTACAAGCTAAAGCACAGTTAGCATTAAGTGTCAAGGTAAGAAACATGGTCATATATCAAACGAAAGTAGGTCAACCTGATGACAACGATGAAGCACTTTAGGTGGGATTCATTGTACTTGAAATAGACAATCTAAGAGCTAGAAATATAATCCAAGCTAGTCATACAGACTTCTGTGGTCAATAAAGAGATAGGAAATTCTGGAGAGTGATTCATCACACTCTGTGATTAAGAGCATCAGTCCACTGACTACAGAGTGAACCTAGATGACAGGCATAAGCTTTGATAAAGATAGAGTAGAACATCAAAATGGATAACTGAGTTTGTTACTGCCCCATACCATCTGCTCAAATTTCTGAAAAATATTTCCACTCTTAAGGAAGAAACATCCCATCTATATATTAATTAGCTCCTGAAGCACTGCTGCTTTCAAACCTGTATAAGACACAGTGGTTCAGTAGCAAATTTGTGTGTGAATCAGGTGTTCTGGTCTTGGGTTGGCTATTCATATCACAGATGTGGAGTTTCCTTCTGCTATTCAGTTTTTAAACATTGGTCCTTTTTTGTTAGAACCCTCAAAGTAGACATCAGTTTTCAGACAACTGAAGTTAATAACATCAATATCCCACTCGATATCAGGATATCCCACTTATGATGCCAAGTATAAAGTATTACTTATCACGTGTGAAATCTGTTAGATGGAAAGAGAAGTAGTGTACAGGAATATAGTGGAAATGTTTTGATTTTCATTGCAGGTCTTGGAGACTCATTATAACTTACTGGGTTTTGAAACTGACTAAAAAAGTAAAACAAAAAAAAGAACAATTTGAAGTCTTTCAAATAAGATGTTGTATTTAAGATGTGTTGGTTTAGGGTCTTTTTTCTCAGTTTTAATTATTTATTATAATACTTCATGCATGGACTGCATCCAGCAAAAATAATGAAGTTTTAATAAAAGGAAATTTTACTGCAGCACTTCACTTCTGAACATTTCTTAAACTGAAAAAGATGGTGAAAAGTTTGTTAATTGCAGGTCAGACATATCAGTGGTAATAAATTAACTCCTTTCTTTACTGCAAGTTTTGTTAACCATAAAATAATGATTCAGTGAGTGTTGAATCCATATTGATTCCTCACTGCAGGGCCCAGAAAGGATGTCTGCGGTTTCTACTTGATTATGCTACTTTACTAGGTCATATCTCTCAAAGTAGACTCCTAGTCAGCTGCTTTATGCCATACTGTGCTCTCACCTACTGTGTGTGCCTCAGTGGATGTGGACAGCTTTAACTCTCTCTGCAGTAGCTGAACAGCATGTAGGAAGACACAGAACCATGACCAACTGTATCTTTTTCTTCTAGATGAAATAATATCTTCTCAAACTGTATAAGAGACATGACCATCTGATAATGATGCTGGAGAAAAGGAATGAGAACAGTAGCCACAATTGATCAAATACATTGTACTATTGAGATCATTGCTTGTGTTAATAAAATTCACTCTGGCAATGGCATAGACTAAGTGTGCTGGCACTGAAGCAGCTGTAGAAGATACACACTGAAGGACCTGAACACTATGATACAAAATTGGAAAAATCAGGAACGGGACAAGAGATCACATTTGATTTCTCATTCTGTGCTCCACATTAACATTGTTGCACCTTAGCTCTGTGTGCCAGATCCTGTCTGTTTCACCAGTCTTGTTCCAACTGCTGAAGTTAATCCTAGTTTTCTGACTATAAAGAAACATTCCATCATGTGAGATAAATATTAATAAATATTTCATTGAAAGTTCTTTATTGGTCATTTACTAGAAATGCAGTATATGTGACAAAATATGCCCCATGGGGAAATGAGTTTCACCACTATGACAGCAACACAACACAGCAGTTATCCCCAAGGAATGTTGGAAAGGGTAGCACTTTAGTAATGTTTTTTATTGACCCAATTACAGTTTTTTTCATACACTTTTTTTTTTCTTTTTTAAATCTGAACTATGCTAAGGTCTTCCAAAGTCAGAAATTTATTTGGGTTTTTTAAGTAGCTAATACTCAGAGCAACTCATTCCATTTTGTCCTGGGTAACTCCATCATCTTCTATCATGTAATGGTAATTAGTCTTGTGTTATATGAAGTTGCATTCAGCTTTACACCGCCTTCTTAACTCACAGACAGTGGTTCAGGGCAGTAGATTCTGCCAACAGAGAATAGATAGTTTTTAGCATGTTTTTTTTTGGAAAGAAGTAGTTTTCACCTTTGAAAACTATACTGCATAACTTGCAGTCATCACTGGGTTTATATGTTTATTTTATCCTTGTGATGTTCTCTTGTTTATCCTCTAGTTTCTTGGAATAATTAAGATGACAAATTGTTTTTGTTTTTATTTTTCATATCACATTCTAATGTAATGGTGACACTGTTTATAAATTAGCAATCATACAATCATAGAATTGATTGGGTTGGAAAAGACCTCAGAGATCACCAAGTCCAACCCTTGGTCCAACTCCAGTCTGTTTACAAGATCATGGCACTAAGTGCCATGTCCAATCTCAGTTTAAAAACCTCCAGGGATGGTGAATCCACCACCTCGCTGGGCAGGCCGTTCCAATGNCTTCAGGTCTTGTGTTCCAGTCTCTTCACCAGTCTTGTTGTTCTTCTCTGGACCTGCTCCAGCACTTCAATATCTTTCCTGAACTGAGGAGCCCAGAACTGAACACAATACTCCAGGTGTGGCCTCAGCAGCACTGAGTACAGGGGAAGGATCACTTCCCTGCTCCTGCTGGCCACGCTATTTTTCATATAGGACAGGATACCATTGGCTTTCTTGGCCACCTGGGCAACACTGTTGGCTCATGTTGAGCTTCCTGTCAATTAGTACCCCCAGGTCCCTTTCTACCTGGCTGCTCTCCAGCCACTCTGAACCCAGGCTGTAGCGCTGCAGGGGGTTGTTGTGGCCAAAGTGCAGGACCCGACCCTTGGCCTTGTTGAACTTCATCCCGTTATCCCAATGTTTCACCTCCAGCTAAAACTTTAGGGTCAGAGTCTGTTCCAAATGTGAAAGATGTCAGGGAAAGAAACAGCCAGGTTCCCAGGAACTCTAGTTACTGATGGAAATGTTCAGATCATTTTTCAGGTTGTTAAGAGGTTGCCTAGGGGTTTTAGGCTGAGTCACAGAAGTTGTTAAAATCATTACTCCTCTGATCATTCTCCTTCCTGTCTTTTTTAGGGCTCACCTGAAGGCTTATATTTAAAGTGGCTGTGCTGAAATATTGGAACAGTAATTCCCTTTCAGTCTTATATTAAGCTTACAAGCAGGCAGTGTTGATAATGGCGGTGATGATCTTGAAGTCTCTGGAATCTGTTTTTCTGCCTTTTACTGATCTATCCAGATACAAGATCCCAAAGGTTCTCTCCTTTTTTTCTTTCATCTGCCAGTAGATCAGGCTTCTGATCTCATTGTTTGTGATGTCTAGGAGGGAAATATTGGCCACACAGATCATAGTGAAGGGCAACGTTGATGCTATCTGTGGTTTACACATTGTGCCAAATGTATTATGGCATTATGTTTTATAGCCTTTCACGTGTGTTATCCCTCCTGCCTTTGTGTATCAAGAGGCAGTGTGCAAGTGCAGCCAGGACTGCAGTGAATGATTTTAGCTGAGCTATCTTACCCAGAGGAGTCTTTATTGACATTTTAACGTCTCTTCACCCATTTCCTGTATCAGGGCCTTCTGCCTCTAAAAGTGATTTTCTTCCCATGATTGGATTTCTTCCCTGTGTTTTCCACAATTACTCCCTTACACAATAACTTTAAAGCTTGTCAAAGAAACAACTAAACACAAGTTTTTCAGGCTTCTTCCAGCTTTTCTTCTAAGTGTATTTAATATTTTGGCATCTGTTTTTGAATGTAATACTCTTTACAGAGTAAACCACTTTTTTTTTGTTATTTTTCCAACCACCTCAGTTCTATTAAAGTAAGTCCCTGCAACATAAGTCAGGATAGGGTATGAAATTAGTTGTCTTGAAGAGAGGCTTTTTCTGTGTTTAAGGAATCAGCTTTCTCTGAGGGACAACAGTTCAATGGTTTTGTCTGGTGCTAAAAATAAATAATTTCTTGCAACTTGTCTGAGCTGTGTGATTTCTGGAAAGACTTCATGATCTTCATGAAGTTAGGATAATTTTACCTGACCTAGTAATCATTTAAGACTATTTATATGTGGGGTGCTTATTAGTAAAGTTTTTTGCAAGATCAATTGAATTTCCATTCAAGTTTTCCTTTGAAGGCTGAAAAATAACAAGTTGTAAATTATGAAAATTAGGATAGTAACAAGTTCCCCCAGAAAATTTCCCACTGGTTATGGACTGGGTATAAGTTGCAATCTTGGAGGGTGAGTTCATCTTCAAGATGGTTTTATGTAAATTTTCAAGAATTATGTTATTGTAGTGCTATACATTCTTAATGCTTCTTTATTAATGTATGAGGGACAAAATCAAAGACCTCTTAGTCTTTCCATATTGTCTTGAGATTTTTTGGGTTTGACAGTCTTTGTACACAATATGTCAATCAGAACGAAATCCCCAGAATTGCTGATATTTCTTTTTGTATCCTTTTCATTCACATGTGCAATTTATGTCGGTAACCACACTGAAGTATATTTGTTTGATATGATTAATGTTAGTGGTTTGCAAATGGTTGAGAGATGTGATTATTTCAGAGTATTTGATGGCCAGTGCTTTTGTTTTCTGTAATTAACACTACTCTGACATGCACCTTAATGATTACTCCTGAGACAACTGCCTAGAGTTTTGAGCTAGTCTTGGGTGCAAATATACAAAATACTGAATCCAGAAACTATGGATAACATCTGGTCTTGCCATTTTTTTTTCCTCAAGAGATATCTTGACCATTTCAGTTGCTAATTTTAGTTGGGTTTTTTTTTGTCAGACCTCTGTTCCAGGATTTTTAATCCACCTGGTATTGTTTGTTGTCTGGGATTTTGTTGCACAACTTTTTGGACTCTGGAAAGTTTCTAGAGATTCCTCCTAATAAAGTATTTTGTTTGAAGTTGAACACCTTTTCTGTCTGCGTGACTTATATTTTCATATCTTTTAGTCTACAGATAATGAGGGCATGGTTCACTTGCTTAATGTTGGATACATGATAAATATTAATAATAACCTGTGTATAGCAAATTCAGGAAGAGGAAAATTTGTTTGTAACAATAAAAAGTTTGCAGTTACTGCAGATTTTTTTATATACTCAAACATTTATAAATTACATTGTTCACGAGACTGAATAACCTTGTCCAGTGGAAATGTGTATTTTTCTGTTCTTAGTGATTTTCCTCATTTTCCAAATATTTGCTTCATCTTTCCTAAACTTATCTCTGGATGATTTTATTCTGGGGTTTGGTTTTTTGTTAATTCATTCTTCGTCAGATACTCTTCTGTAGAAATGCTATTGCCTGGACTCCTTTTATTGAAGAAGATATGCTCTTGGGTATATTCCACAGACTGCAAGTTTGGCCATCTAACCAGTTCTATGTGGAAATTCAATATGAAAAGGTAAAGGATTAAAACCTCAAGAACGAAGAACAATTACCTATGGATATCTGTGAAGCCTTTCAGAGAGCTGGGGTAAACTCAGTATGGAATTCATCTATTGAAAGAGAGAAAACCTCAGAACTTTTTGATTCATGGAAGCAAAAAGCAATTGATAAAAAAGACAGTATTAATGTCTGTTTTGATCAGTAATGTTTGTGACACCTCGATCATGGCTATAAGATTAGCTATCATCACAGCTAGACTCATATCCTCCTCATTCATTTCAATAGTCTGCCTGGAAAGATTTGAAATATGGATAGGAAGAAATTATATGCCACAGGAAAGGGATCACTATTACTTTTCAAAATGAACATGGCCAAGTAGCAAAGGCAAAAGCTGCAGTGATTATTTCCTGAATGTATTTTAATTGGCAATAAACTAAATTTATTTTCTCCAAGTCTAGTCCCATTTTACCTATGACAATAATTGGTAAGTGATTTTCCTGTCTTTATCTCAACCCACAAGCTTTCTCATCCTATTTTCTTCCCCTGACACGCTGTGGTTTGAGTGTTAGCCAAGGTTAACTGACCACATTTTATCATAGGCTGGTTTATTGTCCTTTTTACTGAGGCTCATGCGATAGGTGTATCTTTCCATTCTTGTTTGGTGAATGTGGTTTTCAGGAGAATCCCCTAACCAGGCCCAAGGTTGACATTGCAGAGAGGTCTCCAAGCATAAAGCCTGGATTCCCTTTGGAGGAAATTAAACAAAGTTCTAAAAGAACTACTCCTGGTATGGTTCAGCCACTAAAGGGTATTCTGGCCAGGGAAGGCTGGAGCTAGCTCATCCTGAAATATGGCATAGACACTGTCCCTGAAAAACTCCTCTTGCTATACAGATCCATTCCTGTAATGTTACCTTCTAATGTAGACAAAGCCAATGACCTTCTTGAAGATGACTTCCATGACCTTCATGACTTCCTTAATGTTCAGGATCATCGACTAATTAAGCAAAATATAGGATGAATTTGCTTCAGTGTTTCATAATTTCTGGCTCTATCTACAGTGCCAGAGGAACAGTCCCTGACCTACAGACTAAATGGAAAAAAATATCTCCCATATTGAGCTAGGCCCACTGCCCTCCAGATACTTTCAGGTCATAGACACCACTCTGAAATGTATTCTAAAATACAATTTTATTTACAATTGGAAGTGACTAAGATGTGACAGCTCTGTTATGGCCTATGACATGGTGTTTATAGCGGCACACTGCAAACATGATGCATGCTACTGGCAAGACATGAAACAGGCAAGGTTCTTGTAGGTGTAAAGCTCACAAATGCAGACTTGGACTTCAGTATGGTCTTCTTTCGTCTTAGAGCAAACATCACACAAGGTTCCATATGAGTTCACCTCAGAGACAAATAATTTTGAGGAAAATGCCAAGTAGCAATTCAGACTGCATGTAGTTTGGACAACTGGTGGAGCAGAACCTGAGAGAAATAGATGAGCTGAGAGAAGAAGCCAGCGCACCTTTTGCTGAAGAGCAGATCACACACCAAGAGGAGAGCATGTAATTTCTACCAAGACACCAAGTGTTGCTAGCTATGCAACATATATGGTTTAGTTTTAGGTAGCCCTGCGAGGAGCAGAGAGTTGGACTCCGTGGTCCATATAAGTTTCTTCCAACTCAAGATATTTTACTATTCTACTTTCAGTCTACTTATGCTGAGATGAAATTTTGTACGTTTATTGCATGCATTGTGTTCTCCCTTGACAAAACTAAATGCTTACCACCAAGGGGATTAAGAAGAGGTATCATTATCAGTCCTTTCAAATCTTGCTCATTTTTCTCCTCTTAAGCAAAACAGTAATGGTTTTCATATGATTTTAATGTTCCCTTCAATGATAATCTTTGTTTAGGCAAAAACTGTCAGAGCAAAGAGAGAGACCTATTGCCACCTTCTGGCATACCTCCAGTGGCCAGGATTTAAACAGAAATTAAACTATAAGAGAAAGAAAATGTCTCCAAAACTGTGTGCCATAACTCTTGCCAAGACCAGCTCTTAAGATTTTAACTGATGACATTTGGGTTCAGACTCAGCGAAGTGGCTCTGAACTTCCTATTAAACCTGGGCCCTGGGTCTTCATCTCTTTCTGTTAATTAGTCTTAGTCTCTGAGGAATTATGATGTCTTGTGATGCCAGCACAGCTCTGAAAGGTCTAAGTTTGTCAGTTATCTCCTGTTTGCAGGGAGTTTATCAGTCCTCCACCACACTCATCTCAGGGAAGGATAGCATCCTTCATCAGGATATTCTGGAAATCATGTCCCTCAGTGTCCTGATATTTGGTTATTTTTAAAGTGTCCAAATGGAAAGAATTAATCACTCATATTTTCACAAGTGTATAAAAAATATTGGCTCTTTACTAAGAATATTATTAGGTATTATGCCGCAAGTGGTATGAGTGACTCCAGGAACAAAATGTCAGATTCAGAATAGGATTGCCAAGGCGCATGAATAATGCACTGAAGTTCAGAGAAAATTCACAAAGCAATTCTCAGAGGATTAATCATTTTAGTAAAAAGTATATGAAGTGCAGAGTTGACAGTTGGGGTTTTTTTGTTTGTATAGTTGGTTTCACATGGAATTTTCTTCTTTTGGACAGAGGCAGTGTGGATTTATGGATGTTATTCACTTTAATGGGAAAGGCTGATATTTTCACTTTCATTATTCAGCTTACACATAATTGCTGTACATGCTATGAAGGTTTTTATTTTGCATTAGACATATGCACCAGCCTTGGAGAGCTGAACTTGCTCAATACACAGAACAATTTATTGAAAGAGCCATCAGTGAAACCCTGGTGGTTTGACTATGGTTATTCCCATCTAAATTGTAAGCAACCCTCATTTTCAATCGAAGTCATATAAAAATTTTTTTGATCAAGGTCAGAATTTGGTCATATTATAGGAAATATGTTTCTTGTTGTAAAACTAGAACACTAACATCAATCACTTCTGTTTGATTGCACAAAGTGAGAAAAATTCAGGTTGTTACATGGATAAAATCAGCCCCAAAGTAATTTCTAGCATCAACAGTAAAGACAAAGGAACTTTGGAAGCCAATGCGACCATTATTGAGCAACATAAAAAGAAAATTTTTTCCATGGCACACTCTCAGGGAGATATGAGTGGAAATGAGATATAAACTGGACAGTAATCTGGGCTGATAATCTATCATGTACATAGCCTCTCCTTCCCTATTTGTTCTGCACTGACAATGAGAGAAGTGAATAGGAGTGGGGAGAGGAGGAGAAAGAGCCAAATTCTAGCTTGAACCTTCAGGAGTTATTTCAATAGATCTGTTCGTTCAACACAATAAAATAATAAAGTGAGAATATTTGACCTTCTGGCTGAATATGTTTATTGAGATTTGCTGATAAATAGAAAGTAAGCGGCCACATAATGGGGGTCATCAACAAAAAATATGGACTCTACTATATGTTAAAATAAGAGGCTGCATTCTGAGAACAGGATCAAGTTCTATCAAAAAGTTGTATATCATAATAGATTGAAGGACTATCACATTGTGTAAAGTCAGTTACAGCACTGAAAACTGTCTAGTTACACTATGAACACTGAAGTGTTCATAATTTTATCAGGTTTTAGGAGCTATTTTTTTCGTTCAGTTTACTGCCCTCCTAAGACCTGGTACGTTCTCTGGTGGCATGAGTGAATGAGAAGGAACTATACCCATTTACATCAGTAGGAATTTTGCCCACATAATATGATTTTAATCTTGGAACTTATTTCTGTAAATCATATATTTTGTTCTTTGAGCTTGATGATTATATTCTGAAGCTGTTTTAATAATCTGCATTTTCTGTAGCATAAAATCAGTGACAAGTTTGCCCAATATTTATTTATGCCAATTTGTATTAGTTCTGCAAAGCTAAAATGTATATTTTCCAATCATATTACTTGAGTGTTTTGAATGTACTAAAGTGCTCAAACAGAGCAGGATGCAAGAACTGATCATTGCCCATGAGCAGTAATTGCTTAGAGGCATTGAAGTATGGTATTTCTAGACAAAATAGGTAATATTTTCAGAGTCTTCTCACAGTTTGTCTTCCTGCTTTAACACATTACATGTTATAATGTAATCTATGAGATAGAAACAATACCAGGAGTCCTAATTAAATTAAAAGTAATTACCCGTTTTGTAGATACGGCTTTCAATTGAGCAGCTGCAAGTTAATATTTTGTCATCCCCAGTTTATCTATATGTTCATGTGTGATTCTTTGTATCAGTTATTAATGACGTTTTCTCAGTAGTCATGAAGTGTTGTGGAAAACAGAAGAGGAAAAGGGTGAATGAAAAGAAGTGTTACAGGAAATTCAGACAGTGAATGAGTAGATTTGCTACTGTAAGTCTTTAGCTGGGATTTTAGTTCCTTGCTCACTTATTCCTTGCTCTATCTCAGTATGGTCTGAAAGAAAAACCAGATCATGTCTTTTTGGTTCCCTCCCCCCCCATCCCTCACTTGTTTTGGAAGCTAGCAGCAAATTTAAAAAACAGAGAATCTGGCAGGTTAAGCATTTGTTCATTCACTTTATTAAGGCCCTTCTATCCTGCCCTGGAAATGTCAAAATATCCTACATTGAGCACAAACTGAATTTATTTGTTTAATATGGAGAAGAGAGGAGAGGAGAGGAGAGGAGAGGAGAGGAGAGGATACTGTTCCTATTGCTTTCTTTGTGAAAATGAAAAAATAGGTTCAATAGGTTCAAAAAGGAACAACCTGACACATAACAGGATTTAGGGATTTCCCTAATATGTCAATATGTCATATACGTCAATTTCTGACATATATGTAGGTGACAAGTAGTTATAAGTGATGTCNAGAGGGTGTTGTTTATCCTAAATTCATATTTAGTGTATTTTTCAGCTGCAAGGTTCTCCTATAACAATGGGATACAATATCATTCTGCAATTGAGAATACTGTGCAGCTGCTTAAGAGTGTATACAGGGTGATGTCCATTCGAGTGACTGTTATCTTGCTGGCATAGGCCTGCTATCAAACAGACGCAATTATTCCCAATGCAGTCAAATTAAATTTTCATAACTACGAAGCTGCATTTTACCTTGGGGCACTACCTGATGCCCAGTTCCTCATTCCTCATTCCTTAATCCTCTAAATTAAATCTAAACAAATCAGTGTTTACAAACATTAATATTTTAACATACAGTACTTCCTCTACCTTCTGACATCTTAGGCTTTTAATAGTAACATGGTAAATGCTTTCTGCAGTGAAATTCAAAAGACCTGTTTTTTGGTTTTCATTCTTTTAACTGGTTTATTTCTTCATGTGCTAACTTGCACAAATAGGTATATATTTGTCTGCCATTAAGTCACCAAAAATTCCTAAATGAATAAGAGAAAACAAATCATCTCACCATTGAACAAGGGTCATATTAAGAAAAGACTAAGGGAGCATTAAAAAAAAAATTAAAACAAAAAAAACCCCAACCTGATTCGATTTCTGCATTAATCAAGTTAAAAATATGGGTTCACTTTCCTGTAAAGACCAATCAGTCACTTCTTGGTCCCCAGATTTACCAATACAGGTCTATACACCTTTACAAAAGCACGCTTCTGCCTAGAGGCTGAAGGCAAGGGCTTCTCAAACCATATCAAAGCACATCTGCTGGCTGTGAAGCTGCTTCCCAGATACAGATACAGTAAACCCACAACTGTCCTTATAATCACAGCCCCCTGATTCCCACCCTGCAGTTCCTTCATATTCCTATTAGACATATTCCAAATACCTAATTACAGTGTTAGACTGGATACTCAATACCTGGAACTAGTGTTTGTCTGTATGTTATACAAAGCAAATTAATGGATAGGAACACAAATCAATTTAAAAAATAATTAAAATGGTATTCTATTTCCTTTCCTCTTTCCCTCATTCCCATCTTTACCATTCATTTTGTGATTTTTCTGCCTATATCTGTATCGTAAGTCCCCTTGCATTATTTCTCTGTCCCCAGTGCAGTTTGAAACTCCTTTCAATTTAGTATCAGCAAATGTAATTACAGGCTAGTTACTTTTACTTCCAACTCATTAATGAAAATGTTAAATAAGACTGGACCTAAAGTGCCTTCCTAGAAATCCAGCTGATAGTGCTTCCAATTGCTATAGTATGATCACTCTCTTCCCAGAAAGACTTTTCAGAAAATATCAAAATCACCTCTTTACTTAGTTGGTGGGAGTTTCTGTATAGTCATCCAAATTCCTCCAGGACTAAGTATAATCTCTCTCATCCCCTTGAGTCTCTTGCCAGCACATAAACTAACAAAGCAAGGCTTGAAAACTGACATCCTTGGCACACAGCTACTGTTAAAGGGTTTACTCCCTTTGCTGAAGATGAGGAGATGAGTATAGAAAAAAATTACCTTTATTTAAGTCATTATAGTACTAGCACAGATTTACCTATGGCTAGGAGTATAAACTTGGAAGTGGAGTTCTGTAGGCTGTGTCTATCAGAAATGAGAGAAGGAAAGACAGATACTATGGAGGATTATAATTAACAAACTAACATCAGCAGTCACATTTTTTTCTCTCTTTTTATTATTAGAAAAAGTTAAATCCTGATATCTAGTTCATTTGCTGTGTTTTCTGGCACACATTGGGTGTTTGTATGCCTGCTAGGTTGGAATCCTGATGCTGGAAAAAATAAAGCGTGCTGCAATTTCTAGCTGGCTACTGGGCTCTTCTCTGCATTTAGCTTCAAAGATTTTTTAAAACATATTTTTCTGCACCACAGCTCAGAGTTGCTAAATCCAGAAATTGAAACATTCTGGGAACCCAATCATTTGGGGGCAAATCAAAGCTCTTGGAATGTTGCCCTAGGATTTTGAAGATAACAGTTAATAGTAAAAATGTTCAATATTTTTAAGGAAATCCCAATTATAAAAGTCTGCACCATTCAAATCCATGATTCAGAAGTAGAATGAATGCTGCATGTCTAACAGAGAAGAAAATGCCTGCCTGTGTTGTGAAGGCAGAAATTAGTGAATGAAAGGAAGTCTCTTGTATTTTATATCTTTTATGAACCTGTATTTACATGCTGTGAACAGTTGCTTGTAAATCCAAAGATGAAGCTGCTTTAGTCATTCAGGTCAATCTCTGTAATAATTCTGACAACAATTATAAAATTTTATCCACTTTATGTAATATAAATAAATGTAAATAAAGTACTGGTGGTGTTTTCCAAATGAAAAGAAAAAAGATTAGGGGCAGGAAGAATTGACATGGTGATGTCACACCTCCTTTCCCTCCTCTACTGGAATTCCCTAATATTTGAATTGTGTAATGGTATTTTAAAGCATTTTGGTTGAAGTACAAGTTTGCAGAGGCTGTAGGGACATCAATTATATCTGCCATAAATATGTGCCCCCTTTGAGAGGGCTGCGCAGGACACCAGGACTCAGAGCTGTTCAGGTTGGCTTTCAGGTTAGTTCTCAACAGTACCCAGCTCTCTGAACAGCTGTGCAAAGGCCAGTGCCAGCACTGTGGAGTCAGCAGAAAGGAGCAGCTGAGGATAGAGAGAAGGACCTTAATGGCAATGTGAATTTACATCCAACTGGAATGACTATGAAGCTATGGTCTGACAAAGTCTGACAAAGTCTGACAAAGTCTGACAAAACCAGACCTTTAAAATTTTTCCAAATGCTCCCAGTCCCAAAGCTACAATATCCTCAGGAGCTCACAGATAGCAATTACGTAGCCTGAAGGCTCTATCTTTTTAGGCAGATTACTGGTGATCTGCAGGGAATGGTCTGCAGCCAAGGTCAATAGAACTATTGGGCAAAACTGATCAAAGAGCTTGAGGTACTGAAAAAACATAGGACTGCAAAGTGCTCTGAGGGCTCTGCCAAGTGGAGTCCTTCTATCACATGATCATTTATATATTAGAAGCCTTGTATTGAAAATTCCTCAAAGTTTTGTCAAAATGTGAAAAATTATACTTAATTCACTATAATAGATGAAAATTTATAGTATAGTCATACGAGCATGTGGGTTTAG
Source organism: Pachyramphus minor (assembly GCA_013397135.1). Taxonomy (NCBI): domain Eukaryota; kingdom Metazoa; phylum Chordata; class Aves; order Passeriformes; family Tyrannidae; genus Pachyramphus; species Pachyramphus minor. Next base: position 200,413 of record VYXB01008772.1, read on the forward strand.
AGATCATGTGCTATTGAACATCAGGAGTGCTGCACAACAGACCCCCATGCACTAAGGGTGCAGAAGCAATAGTACTGCACACATAAGCTCATGTGTGTTAAATAATAGCAGCATGATGTTTTGCATATGGTACTTAAAGATGGTAGAACAGCATGTCTTTACAGTAGCTGAATATTTTCCTTATAAAGCAGACCACCAATCTGGTTTCTCAATACTTACATTTAAATGATAAAGCTCCATGTCCTTTTCCCCAATACCCTTATTAAATGTATTGTTCTGCTCATCTGTTGTTTAACATCTGTTTAACTTCAAAGACTCATATCTCAGTTATCTAAGTCAGTTACCTGACTGTGGTGTCTAAACTAGGGCTAGAGATGCCCTTGACATTCTGTGAAGTCCGAGAAGAGGGCTAGATGTTTCCAGAAGGTGATATAAGGACCGAATTTGTCCAGTGAATGCAGAGACTTTAGATTCATTCTAGTTTCAGCAGCCTTAGTGAAACTCTATATGAGTTGATACGAGCCCTAGTAACAAAGATGGATGTCAGTCACGTTTGTTTTTCTGTAAACCTCACAGAGTATCCAAAGACAATTGTTAAAACCTATTTTAGATTCCTCATCCCAGAGTTTGTTTCAATTTTTTTCTAGTATCATCTACAGTTTTTTTAATTCATCCCAGCAGGAGATAAAAGTTTGTAAAATATATTCTCTGTGTAGTTGTCCTTTTCTGTACATCTTGGTGTTTGCCTAGAAATAATTTGTGTTTTACTTTTCACTTGAAATGGAAGTGCAAAGGAGGGATCTCTTCCTTATCTATAGATACATCTGAGACACTATTAGATGAATTAACTACAGAATTTGAATCATAAAACCAATACTTTGGCAGTGTTGTACCTGTACAAACCTTACAATTAATGTGGGAACGCATGTGCCACAACACAACCGGATCCGAGTGGGGATCATGGCTGCCCTCTGTGCGCATATCAACTCAGCATGTCAGGACACTGCTTGGACAAACTTGTTGTGTTGATGTTGACAGCTCACAGGGAGTCCCTCCATGCTCAGGAAATAAGCTTAGTTAGTGCATTTGTTGCCCTGGCTTTGTTATTTGCTTGCCAAGAATTACAGTTATGGAGCGTTTGCAGCAGCAGAGTAGTACAATCTCCTTTCTCGGTATTTTTTTCTTTTCCCCAGCATGTTGATATGGCTCGCTTCCTCTTCAGACAATTAATATCTTGGAAGTATGACCAAATTATTACGAAGCAAAGAGAGATAGTGGATTGGATGTTCAAAGTACAGACTGTTCAAAATCTTCCTGAAAAGAGATTTTGTTTCAGAGAGCAAAAGATTTTACTGATAACAGAACATTCCACAGAAAATATCTGGGTTTGGTAGACTTTCCATTGGGGGTAAAATAATCTGTTCTGGTAAACAGTAGATTTCACATAGTACCACAGTGCTTTTCTGTGTCCTCCAGGTCCTTTCCAGGATTCAGTTTAACTTGGTATAAGTCTCTGCAGTGTATCATTGTATCCTGAAGTCCAGGTGGCTGTAATATATAAAATGAACTTTAGTGGACTACTTTTTCTGGAACTTACTTCCATACCAAGCCATATCTTGTGCACCATGCTATGTTGAAAGTTGTGTTTGGTTTTGTTTAATTATCATTACCAGCTCCACATTTTCTAAGTGTTTCAAAGATATTTAGTTTTTTTTTAATTGTGGTTTTTGGTTGCTTGGTTGGTTTGTCTTTGTTTGGTTTGGGTTGGGTTGATTTTTTGGGGGGTGTGTGTGTTTTTTTAAAAATAAAACGTGCATGTGAAGATGGATTTCTAAAAAGTCTTTACCAGCTTAACTCTCTTTGATATGAATAATATTGAGAGGGTTCCAAGCATTATGAAGTGAATCTAAGGTGCACTGCAATACTCATGTTTCCCTCTCAGTATTGCCTCCTTTTATTTCTCGTTACGTAGCTTTCATTTGGGAAACAGATTATGGGTTCTTTTGCCAGTTCACTGTTGTCTTCGATGCTGAAAGATGTGCAAGTGTTACCTATCTACTGAAATGACTGTTGTAAGTTCTACCTTTCAGTTGTGTGTTTCCCAGATGGGTTATGCTGACAAAATTATCTTCTGATTCCCAAGAGTCATTGCAGCAGCCCCTTCACTGTTTTGATATTTTTAGAATATCTTCCCTGATTCATGGAATTCCTTAACGTATTTTTCATGAATCAGAAATTATTGCAAGAACACTAGTTTAAGGAGCAATAAAGTCCATGTTTTCGTAATATAGCATGTATAATATATATTATACTATATAATATGCTCAGACTTTTCAGAATCAGAATTGTTTATAGGCTTGATGTTTTCAAACTAAAAAGCAAATTATCCCAGGCAGTCATTTCAGAAGTTTAAATCGTATGCAAGAAAATTTAGACTGGATATTCAAGACTGGTATCTTCAAAGTTATCTGTGCTTCTTTCTGGATTCTTGTCACTCATTTGCTACACTGCATTCCCAAACATTCTATACTTTACATTAGCTAATAATTGCTCCAGATGTGAACAGCGCTTCAAACCTTATTCCAACAAAACAATCAAGTGTTTATCCTATTCAACATTTCAACTTAAATTAAAACATTTCTGGATGTGTCAACTTTAGTAGTTCCAACATCTTAATTCTAGTTCATAATGTGCTCAGAAAGAGACTTGCTCTGTATTTGCAAAACAGAACAAGTACATGAAGATTAAAATGTGCATGATTTTTCTTCTCATCACAAAACATCCTAATTACTCTTCACTTGAGAGAAAGAAATGATACACAAATTTTCTAACCTCACTGACCAGATTGCTGATGAGACCTCCCTTGCACTCCAGCACTTTTATTATCACATTTATGACATGTTCAGAAGCAAAGACCCAGTGTTATTAGTATGAAAAGAATGATTAATTTTTTTGCAAGTTGAAGTGTTAATATTTAATTGTGACCTTTGTAGAAATACTAAGGTTAAAATGGAAAAGTTAATAAAACTTCTATTTGAAACAACAGCAGATGGCCATGTAGTGCATACAAGCTTAAAATCACTCTTGGGGCTCTATTATGTTCACAAACTGCCTCAGCTATCAATTACTGTGTATGTTGCTGATGAGAGAAAAACTGAACTCCTGTTTCATGTAGTGCACCTTAGCTGAGAATCATCTGACATGAAGGGCTATAGACAGCTCTGATTCCTAAACAAATCCCCTGTAGAGAGGCCCGGCATATTCAGTTAAAAGGGTTTTTTCCCATGAAAATTTTCATAAGTATAACACAGATTAAAAAGTAACGTAATAGTAAAAGAAATACTTTCATTCCATGGAGTATTGCTTCTAAAAATGTGAGAGTGCTGAGCCAATTCATCTTGTGTAAAAATGGAATTGAGATATGTGACAGCAAATATTCAGTGAAAGAGAAACTCATAGAATCATGGAATCAGATGGGTTGGAAAGGACCTCTGAGATCATCAAGGCCAACCCTTGATCCACTACTGTTGTAGTTACTAGACCATGGCACTAAGGGCCACATCCAGTCTCATCTTAAAAATCTCCAAGGGTGGAGAATCCACCTCCCTGGGCAGCCCATTCCAATGCCTGATTACCCTCTCTGTAAAGAATTTCATCCTAATATCTAACCTAAACATCCCCTGGCAAAGCTTAAAACTGTACCCTCTTGTCTTACTGATAGTAGCCTGGGAGAACCAGGCAAACCCCACCTGGCTAAAACCTCCTTTCAGGTAGTTGTAGAGAGTGATGAGGTCTCCCC